>JAAALK010000015.1:0-47755 GCA_019279435.1 Zizania palustris
AACATGTGTTCAACAATTATAATTTGTTGCAACGCACGTGCACCTTACTAGTATCCCTAAAATGCTTGATATACTCAGAGATGCTCTCATTAGATTTCTGCCTAACCGATGTCAAGTGTGAAAGCCTAAGTTCTGTCTCACCAGTGTAAAAGTAGTCATGGAATTTTTGTTCTAATTCATCCCACGTTTGAACGGAGTTCGGCGGGAGCGCCGAAAAACAAGTGAAAGCGGTGCCGGATAGCGAGAGAGAAAATAGTATAAGTTTTAGAGCGTCTCACCCACTAGCTTCTCCACACTGTGCTAAAAATTGACTAACATGCTCTAGTGTGGTTTTGTTACCCTCGTCGTCGAACTTAGTAAATTTGGAGATTCTATAGCCGTGGGCGTAGGGTACTGTATCAAAATGATTGGGATATGGCTTCCAGTAAACCCTAGCCTGACCCCTAGGAATGAAGCCGATGCATTCCTAAATAGTGCGTGGATTCGCTCCTCTAGGTCATCTTGACCTGCTGCCTACGCGCGTCTCGCGTGCGGGGGTGCGACACGCGGCGGGATATCGACGTGATAGCCATGGGCCTCTTCTCTATGCGTTAGCTAGGCGACGTGCTCGAGCCCAGGCGCCTACGCATGTGGTGCGGGCAGCATGGGCAGGGCTGGTGCTGGTGCAGGTGGAGGTGGTGCGTGGTACGCAGTGCTATCTTGGCCGTAAGCATAATGACTAGTCTTGGCCATGGATGTTGGGACTGGAGATGCAATGGTCTTGCCATTGCTACCGTCAGTTCTACTGTACACATGATTCACCGGAGGTATACTAGAAATAGGGGCTGATGATATGGCCTCACTAAAGCCGAACCTTCTAAGTGTCTCCTCTACTTGGGAGCTAACTGCCGAATCTAAACAGTTGGCTAGCAAAGCGCTAACGGCCTGATCTACTGATGTGGCTATTTTTTGCTCAATCTCTAAAGAAGATAAACGAGGCGATATGGGTGTTACCTGGATCCAAGCAAGGTCGGGGTGATGATGTCGCGCTTGATGAAGCATGTGCGCGTCTTGACGTAGCCTCCAAGCATCATGTCCTGGAGCGCCTTCATCTTTGCCTCGATTTCTGCTCGGTCTTCTACGGGAATGTCTTCAAGAGTGGGCGTCATGATGTTGCGGTTGTCGATGTCCATGCCTCCTATGGCGTCCATCGGCGGTGTAGGCATAGTATTCATTGTAGATGTACCGGCGGCCGATGTAGACGTACCCGTCATGTTGGCATAGATTTTCCCCAACGGAGTCGCCAAAAAGTGTGTTGACAAGAAAACATGCCCACACACTTGGGTCAGTTCGACGATCCAAAAGTGTGCGGATACTTAGGGACAAGCCTAAGTGTAACACAACACTGACGTCACATTCCGACTACCCTTAGCCGTGGTAAGGGGGGTGGAGTCGCCAGGTAATCAGATTACACAAAATGATCCAATTAGCTGAAAGAAATATATTAAACAGAACAAATCAGCAAACCGAGCGGGGCCTGACTGATTCAAAGTATAGTGCGAAGGGTGTCGCCGAAGGTTACTTTCGGCGTCTGGTGAGAAGTGTCCCGCCGAAGGGTACCTTCACCATTCGGGATGATCTGGCCGAAGATGAACTCCAAACGGATTTGGACGTGACAATCACCTCCGAACAGCGGGGTTTGGTGCGAAGTCTCTAATATAGTGAGATATAGAATAATGACTTAGGCGCAACGCGCGAGCGCGACTTCATCCGGAGCAGAGTACAAGCATGGCGAAGCCTGTCGTCAAGAAGGCTATTGGTGAAGCGTGTTCGCATGCGGTCGAAGCGACAGTCTTGCCGAAGGGTGTTCTGGCAACATTCGAAACCGATCTCTCAGCTCTGGACACCTCCGACGAAGTTGCTTCGAACGTGGAAACCTGCAATAGAGTAGATTCGAAGTACCAATTTGGCCTGAGGACCGAATTTTGCTAAGTGTCGCACTAGTGGCGAAGGTAGCAATCTGTTACGCAGATTAGCGGATACTTCACAAGCGATGTAACAAGGTGATAGCAATCTATTACATAGATTAACGGATACTTCATAGGCGAAGTAATAAAGATTACCACTATTCCGAACTGGCCGTCGGAGGGCTTCCAGGCAAACCCATGAAGAGTACAGAAAAGTAAAGATAAATAAATATGATTCAAAGCTAGGGCTTTGTGGTTGATTTGTGTTGGGGGCTTATGAACCGGCCTCACCCCTATATTTATAGGGACTAGACTTCTAATCTCTAAGCCTAATATGGTGGAATTCGGTTTGATCACGCGTGAAAGACTTAGTCAAAAATTAGACTCAATATCTAACTATGCCCGAAGTGGGCCTTCGGCTAGGCCCGTCGAAGTCTGCTCCTCGGGTCGAAGCTTCGGCGGAGTGGGCCTCCGAAGGCCTCCTGGATGAAGGCTGTGGGCTGGCTGGAAGCTTTTGAAGCCCGTAGCCCAGTGGTCCTTCGGCCCTATAGGGCTTCAGCCTAACCCGGGGTCATGTGCATTTTCGGCTCAAATTACCAAAATTGATATTTTGACAATCTTAACCATTGATGCCATTTTTTCTATCAACACCCCGACATGACAAAAGATCGGGCACCCCCTCCTCCATCATAGCCGGTCAAACCGGCCATAGTAGGCTGGTCAAATCGGGCCTCAGGGATGGCTTCGGCCGGACCCGGGAACTTACCTCCGTCATGCTTCGGCGAGGGGTCCTTTGGGATTGGGACCTCCTAAGACCCTACCTTGACAGTGATATCTTCGAATTCCCTCTCCATCAACCGTTCGCGCCGTATACTTTGGCTTCATTTCATGCGAGTCGGCTCGGTGGTACCACGGATAGTCTACGGAAAATTTTCCCCTTTGCCGCATCCATCTGCCCCTACCAAACATAGTACTCTGAAGGAACAAAGGGGGCAACACTATACTGTGAATGGTACTCCGGTGGTGAAGTGTAGTTCAAAGCCCAAGGGGACCTAATCTAGTATTACAGTGGAGGCATCGGAGGTTCCAGTGGCTTTGCCGACTGAGAACCGAACCCATTGCTCGGAGGGGGGGGGGGTCGGTCACGTCGAAGGTACTTTGGACCATATCAATGAAGGGTCTCGCTAGGCCAGAGGTATGTTCGGTCATTGTTGGCTGAGTTCTCCGTCCTAGGGCTTCGCCCAGAGTGGAGGTGGGTTTGACCGTTGGGGTCCAAACTCACCCTTCGCAGGGCTAGACCAGAACGGAGGAGGGTTCGTCCATTAGGCGCCGAACTCACCCTTTGGAGGGCTAGACCAGAGTGGAGGTGGGTTTGGCCATTGGGGCCAAACTAACCCTTCGGAGGGCTAGACCAGAGCGAAAGCTGGTTCGGCTGTCTTGGCCCCTTTGGGCGGGTGTTTGTTTTCTCGGCCCTCTTATAATGTTTATTCAGCAACATCTGGCACGTCACCTTTGGCTTCTTGCGAGCCATAGCCAAAGATGTCGTGTCGACATTCCTTTTCCACACTCCCACTTCAGGATTCTTGGGTACGAGTGTGCGTGTGTAGGGATCTCCAATAATGACCACTTTCCCTTTAGATGACTCGGCCTGTTTTCGCCGAATCAACACCTTCCACTCATCGAGGTCGACGGTGTTCATGGGAAAGGCATCTTTGTCCAGCTTCATCTCTAGACTATAATATATTTTCAATCGTCCTTCTTTAGTTCGTCGGCGGTCGGGATGACCTGGCCCTTTGGGAACCTGAGAAGCTGGCTTTTCAAGAGGAAATCAAATATTTTTTTGCATTTAGTCACATCAAAAGAGTATTTAACCATGTTGGGCTGACTCTTAGTGTTCCAGGCCCATTCGGCCACGTACATATCGGCCAAATCGTCCTCCTCCTCCGACTCTTCCTTGTCGGAGTGTTCCATGATGTGAACTTTAGCATTAGGTTTGTTAAATGTTTTAATGAATTTTTTATCCTTGGCTCAGCCTTGTTGGACCATAGCCTGTTGTAGGACTTGGCTGACTTCTAAAAAGTTTTGGTTGTCTAGCCTCTCTTTAATTTCAGAATGAAATCCATTAAAAGCTAGATCCGCCAAATTTCTTTCTGAAATATTGAGACTAAAACATCGGTTCCTAGTGTCCCTAAAATGCTTGACGTACTCTGAGACGCCCTCGCTAGATTTTTGTCTAACCGACGGAAGTGGGAAAGACTAAGTTCTGTCTCGCTGAGGAGCCATGTTGAAGATCATAGGCCTCATGGCTCCAGAAGTGATGAGTGATTGTCAACATAAGTCAACAATGAAGAGAGAGAGAGGATTCGAGACCTATCATGTCTTGGGCCGTGTGTGACTTAGGTACACAAGCGACGAGCGACTGCCGGGCAGAGGGGCAACGGAGTCGGGCCGACCCCATCTAGGTACATGGGCCAGGAACGACAAGGGATCTGCTGGTCTGTTGATCAGGTTTGACCTAGGTAAACGGGCGATGAGTGAATAGGGAGCCGTGGAATAGGGCCGGCCAAATCCGTGTACCCGGTGTGAAGATAGCAGACGCTTGTCGGTTTCGGCGTAAAACCGACGCAACTATCTAGACCACCCATCGGAGATCAGATAATCCTGAAGCGAAGCCGTAGCTGCTATGAAAGCTTCGCATCAGGACAAGTTACCTTTAGATAGGATTTTACTATTTTGCCTCTTAGGCCCACAGTCTGTGTTAGTCGAGTATGTAAAAATCCTAAGGAAATTTTGGTCTTTTCTAGTTTGTTTCAGCGTTTGTAAAAAACCCTAAGAGTATATTTGGATTTTCCTTATTTATTGGGCTGCCTATAAATAGAGCCCCCAACCCCTAGGGTTTCCTAACTCACTTATTAAAAAATCGAGTTCAACTTCCTCAGTTCTGGTCTTTTTTTCCTGTGACGCCATTGATATTTCGATTCAACCTCCATCGGTTTTCTTGAGGACCACTTTGCTAGTTTTCTCCCATCGATTTTCTTTGTCCCGGTTGAGTGACCTTGATGTTGCCATGGGCCCTTGGTGTGGCTCGTGCTATGCGTTGATTCGCTAGTGGCGCGTGGCCGCGATTGGCTCTAGCGCTGGCGGAGTGCCCTATGCGTGGCGGCACTCGCTGCTTGCAGTGCTTCAGCATGCGGTGCATGGAGCGGCTCCTCGTGCTGATTCCCTGCTCATGGTGCTCGTGGTATCTAGAAGCTGCGCCGAGATTTTGGAGCTCGGCTAAAGCAGAAGAAGCAGTGATTGTGGCGCACTCCTAAAGCTGCAGAAGCATCACGCTACGAACAGTGAGTGTAGGCTAGGTGTTCGGCTAAATGCACAAGAGACAGCCAACAAAACAGTAATTCCATTTCTTGATTTACGTGCATTGCAGTATTTATTTCCTAAATATACTGCGATAAATTAAATTGCAGGAAGCACTTTATTTTCATATTGCACTATGAATTTTTGTTGATATATCTTTGTATCATTAGTGCATTTTGGATTATTTCGAGCACAGTTCATCATCTGTCAGATTAAATGCATATGAATTGTTGATTATTATACTTGTGATGTTTGAAATGCCCGTGAGTTAAATGATCCTTTAATCCGCCTTTAAACATTGTGTTGGTGTCTTTTCTATTAGGACACCGGTCGTTTTTAGGCTAGATTAATTTTTAGTGCTAATGATCTCTCAGACTATCACATCACATCATATCTGACAAGAGAGTGATAGCACTATTTCAATTTGTGTTTTTGGTCTGAGTTCTTGGTTATCTCTTGAGGAGCGTTTGGTGTTGGGAGAAGGCCATCGATTCGAAAGAATTTTTGAGGCGCCCATTCACCTCCTCTGGTCGCTACTCTCGGTCCTACAAGTGGTATTAGAGCCTGGTTAGGGTTTTTCCATACCTTAACCGGTTCTAACCTAAGGTAGCAATCATGACTTCTTCTGGCAAGGTTTCATCCCTTGAGGGTTTTGGCTACAACTATTGGAAGACTCTTATTTGAGCCTATCTATTGTGCCAGAGCTCAGGGATATGGGACATGTGTGGTCATGCTACTTTTACTGTGCTTCCGACAGCAGAGCGTACTACTCCTAAGATAGTCGCTCTGCATGACCTGAACAACAAGTCAGTGAACATATTGTTTTCTAGTTTAGGTCCCAGTGAGTTTGAGCGTGTTAGCCATCTCGACACTACTCGAGAGATCTGGGCTACCCTCCAGGCACACCATGAGGAGACAACTCAGGTCAAGGCTAGGCTCTATTAGACCTACCGGTGAGAATATTATGGGATCAAAACGACGACTAGAGGGGGAGTGAATAGGCGCCTTGACTAATTTTCATGAATTAGATTGCCTTTTCAAATCACCCAATGCACCTCCAAAATCTCAGATTCAAATTTAAACCAATCAGTACAATATTTGAGCACCACTAGTTTGAAAATCACAATTCAGCTTAGTTCTGAGCTTGGTCGATCGAACTGTTCTATCGAAAACTGAAGCTCCGAAGTTCACTGCCTAGATCGACAATTGGTTTGCCGATAGGAAGATATCGGAGATTTATTTGTAGACAAAGATCAAAACATTCACAAATGAGGTTTACAAATTCATTCTATGGTCTTTGGACATGTACTCAAAAATAAGAAATCATATCTGCACATGCACACATTCAAATGCCAATAAAAGTTCTAAACTATTTATCAGTATATAGATCAGTTTGCAATCACAGATCAGCAAATATATACTCAAACTCACAACATATTTTCAGCATATTCAAGAATGAGGTTAATTCATAATCTAACACAGAAAACAAACTTCTGAAAATGAATAGTAAATTCAGAAGTAATTCTGAACTGAAACAGTTTCAAAACATATCAGGAATTAGAGATAGTCACAATCAAGTTAATTCAATCCTGAAAGCATATTGCAGTTCACTATTGCAAATCAGAAAACTGAACAGAAAAACAGTTCTGAATTCATATTTCAATTTCAAAATAGTTCAGATTACCTTAAAAATATTTTAGATGAATCAACACAACTACTGAAAGTGACTTGAAAATGAATAGTATTATCAGATTTAAAATGAGAAAGATGATTGCAGCTTCACTATAAAATCAATTCAGAATTGTGCTACAATGATTAACTGCATGCTGGACTCAATATTCAATTCATTCTGTAGCACTTCTCAAGTAAACTTATTTTCAGATTCAAAATAAGAGAACTATTTTCTTCTTTTCAATATAAATTGATTCCGAACTGAAAATGCAGTTGTATTGTTTTGCTTTCACAGTTGTTTCAGAAAACATGAATCCATTTTCGCACGTAGATGCAAAATATTTCAACTAATGTAACTCTGTTCTGGAATGTCATAAAACTAATTACAAACAAAAACAGATCAAATGCAACAAAGTTCTCAGTTTGAATTATAATAAGAACTTTACTTCAAACAACACAAAAGTAATCTTCTGCACAGTCTGAATAAGGAGAGTGAAGAAACTGAATATAGCACTTAGACTTGAACAGTACCTAACTAGACTCAACTTAGTCTACCAAAACTATTCATATTAACACAAACTGATTTCTGCTGAGATTACAAAATCTGAACCTTCCTGGATTATGAACGGTGACTCTTTTTCAAATCAGATCAATTTCAGAAGAAAAAAGTATTAGATCAGAAGGACATTTTCTGAAATAATTCAGACAGACACTATTCATTTTCAGAAAACATCCTACTTCAAATGACACTTGATACTCTGAGTTGGCAAGAATACAACTTAAACTCCAAAGATCATCTTCAAATTCTACACTTCACCAACTTATCAAATTCAGGGTAAAACTTTCAAATCAAATGAAAACAGAGTAAAATTGCTGAAAACTGAATCCAACCCTTCAGCATTTTCTCATTTTCAAAGTATTGTCAACACAACTGCAGAACACCTAGAATTTTTGGTCTACAGTTAAAAAGCAAATCAGAGATGAACTCAAACAAGCAACTTCGATCAGACTTTGTGCATATTTCTCAGAATAACCAGCATGAAACAATCAGACTATTTGGTTTTAGTCTGTTAAACAATAATACAGAAATTCAATACTCTGCTTCAACTCAGATTGGCACAAAAGAAGAACTAGTATTATTGCAAGACTGACAACAGAACAAATTCACTCAGCAAGGAAGATCAAATCAATCAGCCAAAAAGAGTGAAACAAACAGAGAGAACACTTTTCAACATGAATTTTATCACCTTTTACAGTAAGTATTGCAGTGAACAATATTCTAATCAGAAACAAGCCTTCAGATCATTTCAATACCCATCAACTACTAGTTTCAGCAAGAAAATATGTGTATAGATGCATAGAAAACACCTGGTTGTAGCTATTCTTCCTTGGATTGAATCCCAAACACAATAGATCAAAGGTTCAAGATGATCCAGAGAAAAACAGAAGAAATAAGATAAATCAGGCGCAAGAAACAGCAACTGGAACATTACCTGCTACAGCCGCAAAAATACTGTTGCAGATCAGGGAGTTCTTCCAGAATTCATATCTTGTGTATTTTGTGTATTCAATCTGAATCCATGTCCTCTCTCTGTATATTTTGAGCAAAAAACTTGATCTCCAATGACCCGCCAAGAAAATTCTCGATGTTTCCTTCAAAAGCTACCAACTCCTTGGGTATGTGGCTCCTTTTATAGCCACACCCAAAAAGCCAACTTACACATAGGTCCATTAACATTTTTAGAAATACACAAAAAGACAAGACACAATTTCAGATTTAGAAAACCTGAAAATAACTCTCCTAGACCTCTATTATTAATTATTACAACTTGACTCAACACTTTTTAATATATTTTCAGAATTGGAAAATCCTAAAACATACTAAAAGTTCACTCATTACTCTAAATGACTCAAAACAAAAAGACTCCTAATTATTGAAATTAGCAAAACTAGATATGTGACGGTTTTCAGCAAAAACCGACAAAGCCTCTCAACCCTTCGACTCATGACACTGCTTTGCGACTCTGAGCGCCAGCAAGTCACTTCCTCTCTCAATACCTTCGAGCAGCCTGAATACTTGCCCTTTCCTCCCTCTCGTAGACCCGGTCGTCACGCCGTTGCTTTCACACGTCAGTCCAAGTCTTGCTCAGTCTTTTCGTGCACTCTTGAGATTTTCTCCAACTTCACCCAGCCTCCCTGATCCTCCAGCCTCGAGCTCCCCGCTTGACCCTCGATCACTCACTGTTGACAGTTGGCCAGCATCTCTACCCTGCACATCCAAATCATGCCAAAACAAGAACGCGATGCACCACCGAAAACCTCGGCACTAAATCCTAAATTTTACATTGAACCCTTCGATGCACACAACCCAACACTCAACCGCTCATCCTTGTCAATCACTCATCAAACAGACAGAAACCACCCTTGGTTTCACAATCTCCCCCTTGATGAGTGCATTGACAACCCCAAACAAGGACATGTTGAAGTTTTCAAGTTAAGCGCACAAGTGACCATAAAAACTCATAAAAGAGCAAAAACATGTCACTTGGTAAAAGATCTCCCTCTTGGACAAAAACTCATACAAAACAAAGCATTTTGGCAAAAGCATCTCAAGGCCACATGAAAGCCAATACTCCCCCCTTAACCAAGCAATCCAAGAGCCTCCAAACGCATCATGTAAACCATTTCTCCCCCTTTGTCAATGCAAGCATCAAGGAGATAAAAGATGCAAAGAGGGGTGTGAGGGTAGAGTATAGATGCAAGCTTCTGAAATATGAGTAACTCCAATTACAGTACAAACAAGCATTTGCTTTGAATATTGTCTAAAAGTACTGTATGAAATACTCAGATGTATACTGTTGGCATAAAAGATTACGCTAACAGGTTTCTGTGGATTAGAAACTAACAAACGAAGTGTTTGCGAAGAGAACTGTTCTAAGCCTCCGAAAGGATAACAACTTAGAATAGTTCGGATGTGTGTATTGAATAACTTGTATTCGGTCCCTATTACAGGGTGAAATGGGGGGTATTTATAGGCTCAAATATTAAGGAAAAGACCTATTTACCCCTCTATTACAACTGACATAGTGGAAACTATTCGGTACCCTTGATAGGGCTAAAATGGTAAAAGACTAATCTAATAATATAAAAGATAAATCTTCCATCTTAGCTGGCAATAAAGATCTTGAATAGTCTTAGTTCGAAGATGTACTTCGAACCAATGCCTATCTTCGTACTTCAAGCTTGACTCAGGGTATCTTCGAAGATGGACGTCTGGAAACCTTTGAATCCACTATCTGCTTTCATGCTATTGCGGCAATAACCCCGAAGATGAGATATTTTCCCCCAATAGTAGCCCCTCGAATACGCTTCTCCGTTTAACCTTTAATGTTAGGAGAGCAGTATACGGAAGGAAAAAATAACCAGACATAGGGGTTATTAGATTTCAATTCATCTCCGAAATTTACGAAGATATAAACTCCGAATCAGTCTTAAGATAATTACTTTTCGAACTATCTTAGAACCGACTCAGGAAGTTCGAAAGTCTTTTAGACTTAGAGGAAATAGCCGTTAGCTTTCTGTTCCTAACGGAAACTGTAAAAAGCGTTAATTTTGGAGAAAAATAACGGGCAGGAATGCGAAACGGCATGGGCTAACGGTAAAAATGTAAAGTCTAGGCTATAAATAGATGGCCTAGAACTTACCCGGTTACCTTTTCACTGCTTTCTCGCAATCAAACACCTTTCGAGCCCTTTGAGTTCTTTGAGCCCTAGCCTCCATTTTCCCCAAAGCAACCCAGTGACTACGATGGTGAAGACCAAGGGTTCTGGAGCCCCGTCGGCCTTGGCCCGGCAGCAAGCGGCTGCAGCAGCAGCGGCTGCGACATTGGCGATGGCGCCTCCGGCATCTGCAGCGACATCCATGGCGGCAGGAGGGAGAAATCCCCAAAATATTGATGATCAAATTCTCTGCCCGCCATCAACGAAGTATCTGGACCACTCTTTCCAACTGGGATCTTCTACCTGCAAGAGGGAATCGCTGGCAATGGCAGTAGAAGGAAAGATCAGTACCAGAGTTATGATTCGTAAGCCAGGAAAAGAACTCATTCCGTCACCAAGGCCTGGAGAAGTGGTTGTCTTCGAAGCCTTCTTCGAAGCCGGCTTGGGCCTCCCAGCAGTTGACTTCCTGGCGGAGGTACTCGATTTATTTCATGTCACCCTCCCTCAATTATCTCCGAACGCAGTAGCTAGACTGGCTATCTTCGAATGGGCATTGAGAGCCGAAGGCTGTGAGGGGAGGGCAGAGATCTTCGCTGCACTACATAGGGCTTCATGCCAGCCTAAAACCTTTGTAGGCCCCGGAGGTGAAAAAGTAGTGGTAGCCTTCGGAAGCATCAATTTTAGGCTTCGGGACGAATATGCCCTTCAATTCCCTGCTAAGGCCATCAATGCAAGATGGTACACTGAATGGGTTATGAGGTGGTTCTATGCCGAAGTTGGAGCGAGCAATCCTCTGGCCGGACCTTTGAAAGAGATTCAATTCCGGAAGGAAGCCTTAGTGCATCCTGGCCAAGGTCAGCTCGAAGCTCGTCTCAACCTACTTCAGAGGATCAGCCGAAGGTTGAGCATGCGAGACTTAGCCGAAGAGTTCCTCGGGTTACAAATTTCTCCACTGATGGCCAACTGGCCTATCATCTTCGAAGAGGATTCGGAAGGCGGTCTCCGAAAAATTACCTTGATTTCGAGCCCTGCAGATAACTTCGAAGACAATATTTATTATGCATATTCATTCGAAGAAAAACTAACTTGATTTATTTTTTAGCTTCTTCAGCCCCTGTTACTTCGGAACAAATTGTAAGGGCTTCGGAGAATATTTTGGGCGCTCCAACTCCGACTGAAAAAGAATGGAGAATCAAGTTGGTCGGGAGTTGGGAGAGATTTAACAGAGTATGGTGAATGCTGGAAATCACTCCGCCCCCTTTGATGGATTGGGTGCCTTCGGAGAAAGGACCCAAGAAGAGAAAAGCTGAAGCTGGGACTTCGAGCTCCGCAAAGACTCCGGTGAAGAAGGTGGCTCGAAAGCCAAAAAATCTTGCACATTTGAATCCTACACCTTCGAGCTCAAGGGCTTCAGTTTCCGACTCCCAAGAGGATGAAGGGAGATTGCTTGTGCGTCTAATAGAAGAAGATGAAACTCAAAGGACTGCACAAGCCGAAGTGTCTGTGAACGTGCCGGAGTCTCAAGATAATCTTGATCAACCAAGGACTTCGGTAGTTCGGGAAGATGTATCTCAGGACGAAGTTCCTGTGAATGAGAGTGGGGTCGAAGTTACTATAGCTTCGATTCCCGAAGAAGCAACGAGGACTGCTCAGGACGATGCTCCTGCAGTCCAAGACTTAACGGCTGATTCGGATGAAGAACTAGCCTTCGATCCACCGAACAGTCCGACGATGACTCCTTTGCAAAATGTCGAAGGTAGACTTCGAATAACTTTTTCATGTTTATTTTGAATATTTATACAATGTATAATACTTTTCATTATTTTTTATAGAGTCCACTCCTATGGAAGAAGTCCGACAAGAAGAAATAATTCCTGGACCTTCGACGACTTCAGAGCCAGCCCAGAGAGTTACTCAAATGGGACCTGGAAGAGGCAAAAGACATATAGAGACCCTCCCTGCTGTGAGTTCCGGATCAACTCCGTCTGATTCAACAGACGAGAGCCAAACTTCCGGGGAGGGCCAATCTCCAGTGGCTCCGAAGACCACAGGCCAAAGCTCTGGTCCTTCGCTGGACGAAGATGACCAACAGGCAATAAGCATGCTCCCCTTGCTAGCTCCTTTCTTAGGGCAAACAACTGGTCTTCGGACTTTGCTCAAACCTTTGGATCGAGGTAGCCGTGACATAGGGGAGACCAATTTAGTAGCCATTCTGAGCAAGGCTGACAGGACGGAGCTTAATGCCACTATAGAACGTGCATCCTACCAGGTACGAAGTGACTGCGAAATAACATAGAATTCATCTACGAATAAACATTTAGGTTAGTTTTTAATCTTTGCAGCAAACTGTCTTGGCCCGAGCTGCGAATATATGCAATGATGAAGAGATTGCTCGTCTTCGGGAGCAAAATAATGTCCTTCAAAGGAATCTTAACATCTCCGAAAGTCGAGTGGCTCAAATGGATAATATGGTGTTAACAGAGCGAAGGGCCAGGCAAGGTTTGGAGGCTGTGAAAAAAGAGCTCGAAGCAGAAAGAATTGCGCTTCGAGCAGAAGTTGAAAAGCTGCGGGCGGAGCACGCTACTGCGGGGTCCGAGCTTGTCCGACTCCAAGAGGAAGCTAGCCAGTTGTTAAACCAAAAGAATATTTTGACCACTGAAAATGCTAGACTTTCTGGGGTTTTGCGCGAAGTCAGTTCGACGAAGGATGCGTTGAACGAAGACAAGCTGAAGTCTGAAAAGGTGGCTGTGGAAGTTATGAGTCAGCTGTTAGATGTCCTGGAGTACTTCGGTACTACTGGGATACTTCCTTTTGACGATAACATCACTCTTCTGCGCCGGTTAAAAAGGATCCAAGGAGTGGCGAAGAAGATGAAGACAGCGGGCATTAGATACGAAGAACTCTCCGGACAAGTGTCTGCTGTTGGCCTACTTCGCTACTACGAAGATCTGGGCCGATCGATAACTCCGGACGCAGGAGGGGGCCCAATCACCTTCGACGACGAGCGACTTCTGACACCTTCCGAAGGTGTGGCTGCTGCCTGGCGAGCCTTCCAAACTTCATGGAGAGCCGAAGGTCGTTCCGCGATCAAGGCTTGGATCGACGAAGGCCAATGCCAGAAGCAAGTTCGGACCCAAGCTTCGAGCAGTCAGCCTCCTCCGAACCCGCAGGTTTAGAAATGCCTTAGGATTTTTGGCCATGTAAAGCTTTATGCTTATAAACATTTATCAATGAAATTTGTTTGTCATATTTTTAGGCTTTGCGTCTTACGGAAGATATCGAAGTGTTAGACCTTAACGACGAAGTTCGCTCATTATGGACCACCTTCGATCTTCTAAAAGCTTATAAACGTCCTCGATTTCTAATTCCTCGAGATGACTCCGGTGTAATTGCGCCCGAAGTAATCAAAGATGTACTGTCTTATGTTAAAGAGGAAGAAAAAGAGGTTAACGTAAACACTTCGTCTTCTGAAGACGTTATATGGTCTGAAGACAAAGATGAAGCTCAAAATAAAAAGCCTGAAGAACTTGGAAGCTGGGAAAGGAGCCCCAAACGGCTTCGAACTTGGGCCGAGCTTCAACAAAAACAGAAGGATTTTAGAGCTTCGAAGGGGGGCAAGAGAGTTAAACGCAAAGTTATTAGAACTTCCGGCGTTGGAACTAGTCGTTCCACCCCTATCTCTAGGGACCGAAGAGGTCTTCGATTCCTTCTGGGTATAGATACCAATTTTTCATAATGTAATCTGTAAACTCATTTGTTTGAATAATGAATACCGATTTAAAATTGTCTCCATATTTACTAGCCCCTCTTTGGGTATAAGCAACTTCGAAGTGTATTCAAAGATGGTTATGCGCAAAGAAAAAACTTCAGAGTACAATTTTTTTTGGGGGTTCGGAGCCCCTCTGTAATTTAAAGATCTTTTAAAATCTTATAAAATGTCTTCGACTATTTTTAGTCAGAAAAATGGCAACTTAGTACCTTTATTTTTTGAAAGAAATCACTTGAGATAACTTCCAAGATACCTTAGTATCTTAGATAATTTGTCACTTTGGACTGCGTTAACAGACATTCGAAGCTCATGGCTCAAATTTTGTTTTGCTTTAGCCACCTTCGGCTCTTTTTTGCGATCTCTATCGAACCAATGGTTCGGAGTTTGCAATGGTCTCTTTGGACTCTTTTTACGGATGTCTACCAGCCAATGGCTTGGACTCCGTATATTTTGGCCACCTTCGGCTCTTTTTGCGGAAGTCTACCAGCCAATGGCTTGGACTTCGCAGGTTTTGGCCACCTTCGGCTCTTTTTACGGAAGTCTACCAGCCAATGGCTTGGACTCCGCATGTTTTGGCCACCTTCGGCTCTTTTTACGGAAGTCTACCAGCCAATGGCTTGGACTCCGCATGTTTTGGCCACCTTCGGCTCTTTTTACGAAGTCTACCAACCAATGGCTTGGACTCCGCATGTTTTTGGCCACCTTCGGCTCTTTTTACGGAAGTCTACCAGCCAATTGCTTGGACTCCGTATGATGTGGTTTTGGGCTCTTTTACGGATGCCTACAAGCCGGTGTCTTGGACTCCGGATTATGTTAGCCCCCACGTCGGAAGCTTCGAACCAATGGTTCGAAGTCCGAAAATACAACCCAGCTTCATGACACTTCCCTCTCGGTCGACCCCGCGGTTCCAGTGCGTCCACTCGGAAGCTGGAAGTCTATGAGGGGAAGGCACTATCAGGATCATATGCTTTATTAATTTAGAAGATGATTACAAGTGAATTACAAGGAGCCCTTATGCGAAGTATCGCTTTAGGTGCTCCGCATGCCAAGTATGTGCTAACTCTTCACCTTCTAAATTAGCTAACTTAAAAGAGCTAGGGCGTCCTGAACGAACAATTAGGTATGGACCTTCCCATTTATTCCGTAACTTCCCTGGCGCTATAATGCTTCGTAGAACAAGATGACCCGGTCTTAGTTCATTGAGCTTAACCTTCGGGTCAAACCAAGCCTTCGTCTGCTGATGATACTTTGATAAATTTGCCATAGCTCGAAGTCTTGTTTCTTCTGATAAATCTAACGAAGCTTGTCTTTCTTCTTCAATCTCCGGTTCGGTGCTGCGAAATGATCCTCCTTTGAGCTCCGTTGGAGTCATAGCTTCATCTCGAATAGTAGTCTGAACGGGGTAAAGCCTATGGACCTTGTTTGCGTAGTCCGAATGGACCACAAAATCTTTAGAAGCTCTTCGGTCCACAGTCCCTTTGCTAATCCTACTATCCTTCGATTTAGCCCTGACAAAATATTTCCATTGGCTCGTTCAACGGCTCCATTAGACTGAGGATGCCTCACTGCAGCAAAACATAACTGAATGCCTAGATCTTCGCAATACTTCCTTAAGGGTTCTGCATCGAACTGTGTCCCATTATCAACTGTAAGTTGTCTAGGCACTCCGAACCGGCAGATGATGTTCTTCCAAAAGAATTTCTGTACATTGTTCGAAGTGATAGCTGTTAACGGTTCTGCTTCCACCCACTTAGAAAAATATTCAATAGCTACCACTGCGAACTTCAGATTTCCCTTGGCTATTGGAAAGGGACCAATTAAATCCATACCCCATCTGGCCATGGGCCATACCGGAGCAATGACTTGAAGAGCTGTTGGTGGGCAATGACTCCGTCGACCCATCCACTGGCATCCTTGACAAGTGCGGACTAAGCTCTCCGCATCAGCTGTTATTGTAGGCCAATAAAGCCCCTGGCGAAGTGTTTTTCCTGCCAAAGCTCTAGGGGCTAAATGGCTACCACAAAGGCCTTCATGAATTTCTCGAAGAATTTCTTGACCTTCGGCTTGGGATATACATCGGAGTAGAGGGGAACATACTCCGGCCTTGTATAAATACAATTGATTATTTGATAATTTCTAGCTCTAAGATTTAATCTTGACAGCTGTGGCTCTTCGGGCAAATTTGTTCCTCCCTGTAAAAGTTCCATGATTGAATTTTTCCAATCTGCACTAGGAATGCAAAGAATCTCTGGAGAGGGAATTTGTGGCACCGAAGGTATACTGAGCTCCTCATAGAAAGCTTCCTCGGGCACATCCACAGCTCCGGCTGCAGCTTTTGCTAAGATGTCCGCTTGCACATTTTCTGCTCTTGGTATACTCTGAATGGAAATATCCTTGAAGTCTGCTTCGATTTTACGGATTTCTTCTAAATACTTTGCAAGCTGTGGATGCCTAACTTGGAAACTTTTATCTACGTGCCCTGCTACTATCTGAGAATATGTCTTTATAATAATTCTTGTAGCCCCTAGAGCACGTGCTTTTCGGAGTCCCAATAAAATCCCTTCATACTCAGCTATATTATTGGTAGACTTAAAGTTGAGTCTTGCGGAGTACATTGCTCTTTGCCCTGAAGGTGAAATTAACACTGCTCCGATGCCTGCTCCGGATGCTTGGAAAGCCCCATCGGAGGTAAACAATCCAAACTCCATCACTTGACTTCTCCGGAACCAAATTTGCAGGTGGAGTCCATTCTGCTACAAAATCTGCTAGGACTTGCGATTTGATTGCTGTCCTTGCCAAGAAAGATATGCCGAAGGGTGCTAGCTCAACTGCCCACTTCCCAATCCTTCCAGTGGAATCCTTACTTCGAAGCATATCTCCTAAAGGATATGAAGTTGGTACAATTACATTGTGTGCCAAAAAATAATGTCTTAATTTCCTCGAAGCCATTATCAGAGCATAAACGAACTTCTCAAGTTCGGAGTATCTTGTCTTCGCTCCTGATAATGCTTCGGTTACAAAATAAACAGGATTTTGGACCAACTTCCCATTGAAATCTGCTTCTCTGACAAGGACTGCACTGACAGCAGAACCTCTAGCTGCAAGGTAAAGGAGTAAGGTTTCGTCCGCAGTAGGCACCGTGAGTGTAGCAAGATTACTGAGATACTCTTTAATATCTTTGAAGCTTTTCTAACACTCCGGTGTCCATGCAAAATCTTCGGACCCTTTCAATGCTTTAAATATAGGCAAGCTTCTCTCCGCAGACCTTGATAAAAACCTGCTAAGTGCTGCCAGACGCACAGTCAGCTTTTGCACTTGCTTTAAATTTTCCGGAGGAGCCATCTTTTGTAGCGCAGTAATTTGAGTAGGGCTAGCTTCAATTCCCCTGCTTGAAACTAAATACCCTAACAACTTTCTAGCCTTCGCTCCGAAGATACATTTTTCGGGGTTAAGACGGATCCCACATGCCCGAAGGCTATTGAATGTTTCTGCTAAGTCTAGGCTATGTTGGTGCTTTAAAGCACTCTTTATTACAATATCATCCATATAGGCCTCCACATTGCGACCTAGTTGATGACCTAGAGCCTTAGCAACTAACGTCGAAAAAGTAGCCCCGACATTTCTTAAGCCGAAGGGCATTCTTACATAACAGAAGACTCCCGAAGGAGTTACGAAGCTTGTCTTGATCTCATCTTCGCGCTTCAACCATATTTGATGATAACCAGAATACGCGTCAAGGAAGCTTAATAACTCCGAACCTGTGGTGGAGTCAACCAATTGATCAATTCGGGGCATGGGGTAGGGGTCACGAGGGCATGCTTTATTCAAGGATGTGAAATCAATGCACATGCGCCACTTCCCGGAAGACTTCTTTCTGACGAAGACTGGGTTGGCTAACCATTCTGTGTGAGCCACTTCTCTGATAATCCCAGCCTTCAACAATTTTTCAACTTCGTCCTTCGCTAGAGCAGCTCTTTCTGCAGACATTTTCCGGAGTCCTTGCCGAACAGGGCGGGGCCTTCGGGTTTACAAGTAAACTATGTTCAATGATATCCCGATCGACTCCGGTGATATCTTCGTCAGATCAGGCGAAGACATCCAAATTCTCTTCCACCACCTTTTCCAAGGAGGTTGCAACTTCTGGAGGTAAATCTTTACCAAATTGGAATGTATACTCTTTACCATCTTTAATAATGACCTTCGCTGCAATTTCTTCGAAGCTTCGGAGGAGGCTGAAAAAATTTCTTCATTATCTTGTACATTGTTTACTTGACTTGGATCAAGAGGGGGACCATGACCATATTCCGCTCTCCGAGCGATAGCTTGATCTCCGAAGACAGTAAGGACTCCTGCTTGTGTGGGCATCTTCATGCACAAATAATTGTGATGCGCCACAGCTCCGAACTGGTTCAGCATGCCTCTTCCGAAGATGACGTTGTAAGCATACGGGGCATCTACAACATCGAAGATTACTTCCTCAGTTCGGGCCAACAAACCTTCTCCGAAGGTAACTTCCAGGCCTATTTGGCCAAGTGCATCAAGCGGAGGTGCTGCGAAGCCTTGCAAAGGACGAGCCGCTGGAAGGAGATGCTTCCTGGAGATGCACAATTGATCGAAGGCTTGAACAAAAATGATGTCTGCCGAACTACCTCCGTCAATCAACACCCTTCGAACTTCAGTGCCCGCAATATCAGCAGTGATAACAAGTGGGTCTGCATGCGGGAACTTAATACCAGTTGCATCCTCCGCAGAAAAAGATATCGGTACATGAGACCACTCCGGTATTGCAGCTGCAGACGACGAAGTCCCAATATGGCCTACTTCTCTGACGTAGTCTCTTCGCTGTCTCTTAGACATGCTTCCGAGGTTACCTCCTCCGGAGATGGGGGGACTACTCTTTTCCCTCGATCTTGCCCTTCCTCTTGCTTCGGAGGTGGCATAACATTGGCCACTGGAGGGTGTTTTGCAGCATCAAAGTTTTCTATCCGCGCCACAGACTGGACCGGCTCTAGGCGCGTTGCAGCTGGAACTCGGTCGGTAGTACCCTGACCCGAAGTTCTTTCTAGATACTCTCACCTTAGGGTAAGTATAGTCTTGCAAGTATCAGTTGCATGGCTTCGATTTTCTCCATGGATGCAGCAGAAAAGGGTCTGGCCCTTGCCAGCCGTTTTCCCTGGCGGCCTCCAGCCGCTGGCCTTGTTCCCCGAAGACTGTGGAGCTCTCGGTGTAAACTTCTGTGGGGGTGCAATATTCATGACTTCAGAACGAGGGTGCTTTTGTCCTCTTCTCCGATCATGTTGAACTTCGAAGACTGGTTCTTGCGGCTGTGCCGAAGTTTTCACTTCTACTTTAACTTCTTGCAATATGGACGAAGTAGCGGCAGTTCTTCGGAGCCAACCCTCTTCTGACCTCGCATACTCCTCGAAGTAAGACATCAGCTGAGAGACCGAGGAGATGCTTTTCCGATGAAGCTTATCCAAAAGGCCTTGATGAGTGATGCCTTCCCGAGCTGTATCAACTACCGAAGATGCAAACAACCCCCAGATCTGCGACTTCGTATGAACGAAGCGCTTGAAATACTGCCTCAATGTTTCTCCGGGGAGTTGTTTCACCTGGAAAAGGCTTCCTGTTGACATGGGAGGCACGAAGGTGCCTTGAAAATTGCTTCTAAACTTCTTCTTCAGCTACCCCCATGAATTAATTGATCCTGGCCTCAAAGACCAGAACCACCTTAATGCCACTCCTTGAAGGGCTAAGGGGAAGCACTTCGCCATGGTGTCTCGAACTTCTCCGCTAGCTTCAATTGCTAGGGCATAAGAACGAACGAACTCTCCGGGATCTTCATCTCCGGCATACTTACAGAGCTTCGAAGTTTTGAACTTTGGATCAAAGCGAACTTTCTGCAGCTCAGGATGCAGCGGAGATTCATTATCGAAGGAGGCATTCTCCGGGGCTTCGGGATAATCGGGTTCGTCGTCTTCTGGCACTTCTGGGATAGTTGGGATGGCTTGAGAGCGAAGCCTGTTCGCAGCTTCCTGTCGCCACCTTGCTACTTCAGCTTGAAGGTTGGCCATTTGAGTGGCCATATCTCCAAGATTGTCTTCATCTCCTCCGGAAGGATCTTCCGGGTCTTGAGAACTAGTAGGATCAGTTTGAATTGGGATGGAAGGTGGAGGAGGGACTCCGGGTGGTCGAAGTATAGAAGGGGTTGGCGGAGAAGCTTCGTATGTTCGAGGGATGGAAGCCCCTTCTGGAGTTTGCGGAGGGAATGTCGAAGGCCCTCCGACTTCAACCGTGTCAAATGGTATCTCTCCGGAGATCGGAGAAGACCTCCGAACGGGATTGCGAGGTGCGCTCCGCTTAGGAGGCATGATATAAGAAGTTGGTAGAGAACGAAGTTTTTTGGACGAGGTTCCCCACGGACGGCGCCAACTGTTGGCGTAAAAGATTACGCTAACAGGTTTCTGTGGATTAGAAACTAACAAACGAAGTGTTTGCGAAGAGAATTGTTCTAAGCCTCCGAAAGGATAACAACTTAGAATAGTTCGGATGTGTGTATTGAATAACTTGTATTCGGTCCCTATTACAGGGTGAAATGGGGGGTATTTATAGGCCCAAATATTAAGGAAAAGACCTATTTACCCCTCTATTACAACCGACATAGTGGAAACTATTCGGTACCCTTGATAGGGCTAAAATGGTAAAAGACTAATCTAATAATATAAAAGATAAATCTTCCATCTTAGCTGGCAATAAAGATCTTGAATAGTCTTAGTTCGAAGATGTACTTTGAACCAATGCCTATCTTCGTACTTCAAGCTTGACTCAGGGTATCTTCGAAGATGGACGTCTGGAAACCTTCGAATCCACTATCTGCTTTCATGCTGTTGCGGCAATAACCCCGAAGATGAGATATTTTCCCCCAACATATACCATATAAAAAAAAGCATGAGAAAGCATTTTCAGTTTTTAGCAAATAAAAGCATCACTACTCATACTAGCATACTAGGCATGGCAAGGCATGAGGTGCAAAAGCTAATCAAGCACAAACCAGATAAGCATATCACACTTCAAGGAGCTTCAGCAAACTTGATATGCAATGAATTTGAATTTTTCATTTTTGTGCTAGGGGTTATTTGCATGTCAACCTTATGCTAACCGACCATGCTAAGCCTAGGTTGAAACCATCAAAAGCTTAAAGCAATGGTCTCAACAAACATTTCAATGTCCTATTTCATACCAAAGTGCTATGGTAAGACGTCCAAAACAAAGTAGTGCGACAAAGCAAACCCACCTGGATCTTTTCAATTTTAGCACACAACAGCATGAATATCATTCATTTTCATTCATTTTCATTTTCATTTTCATTCATTTTAACTTTCAGCACAATATTTTTGAAAAATTAATCAAGTTGCGTATTAGCATCCAAGTGAAAAGGACCTAGCTATCAGGTATGTAAAAAATAGCAAAAGCACTCAACCCATTCATGCTAGTTTCTAGACTAAGCAGTGATCATTTTCAAAATTTCACAAATAAAAGCCATGCTCATGATGCCTATCAGATGAAAACAATCCAAGTGAATCCATCAGTATTAAAGACAATACTTCAAAGGCATAACAAATCATGTACTTGCAAAAGCAATTAATCATATATCGGAAGCTCATGCAGTGCTACACAACTCCCCCTCAAAACATGCTAGCAGATCTCGAATGCTCAGAGTCGGGGTGAGTAAAAAACTGTTTTGGAATCCAATATTGCAAAACTGGAGAACTAGGTAAAGTAGTAGACCGATCATGCATAGGGTATGAACCATGATAAAAAGTGTGTGGTCTACCTACAAAGCGCAAACCTAGAAAACGATGAGGTCTCCAAACTTGTCAAGAATCAAAGCCTCTTACACGCGGTCTATCACCATATGAAGCATGGTGTACACCACGAGGGACAAAATCACTCATAAAACCATGTGGAGCCTCAAAATCAGGATAAGAGCGAAAAGAAGACTCATACATACCTAAATATGCGTAATGTATGTCCTAAGAGTTCATCGCAAAAGAACATCATTCATCCCTGATACGACGAAAGCAAAACCCAACCAAGTGACCCACCCGATGACAATAGGAGCAATGATACACTCTCTTGGGTGTGTAAGCATGGTCTCAAGCGCAAATCTCACAGTCTTCTTGGGTTTTTGCTGAGGAGGTTCATCTGGTGAATGAAGAGCTTTCTTTGTAGGTTGAGTAGGATTCTTGGTTTTTTGATCAGTGTCTAACTGGGCTCTCTCTTTCTCAAGGGTAGTGGGAGGAGTGAATATAGTTTCGCTAAAGTGTTTGGAGTAGTTCTCTCATAGCCCAACCCGAGAGCTAACCCTGCCCTATCAGCACATAGTTTTGTTTTAGCCAAAAGCAAATCCATCCTACCTTTGCCTTCAGTGCATTTCTCAACACGGAGAGAAGATAATCATTTTTACATTTTAGTTTTTCAACTTACTCTCTAGCAAAGATTAGTTGGTCCTTAAGGGTGATGTAGGTGGGACACACCGGCTGCACATCCTTAGAACACTCAGCACTCTCCAATCTAGCCTTAAGTTCATCGACATGCCTATCTCTCAAATTAATGCTTGCAACAAGTAAATGACAGTTCATGCAATCATTGATGACTGTAGGACAAGACTCCACCACCAAAAGTTGTTTTTTAGTTAATTCAAGTTTTTCAATAGTTTGAGCATGTGTAAAACGCATCTTAGCAAGTTCATTCATGACAATAAGACATGACTCACATCTGGCATCATCAGACTGAGATTTCAGAATTGCAAGTTCAGTAGAAATAGTTTCAAGTCTGAGTTTTAGTTCTTTTCGTTCTTTAGCAGCAAGTTTAAGTGACCTATTCTGAGAACAAACAGCATCATGCAATTCATCATTTTGAACAAGAAGCTCATCACGGGATAGATATACCTCAGAAGTGTCGAGCTCATCGCTGTTATCATTGCCATCGACCACAAAGCAAAGGTCGGTGAGGTCCATTGTCTTCTTCTCCTTCTTCTCCTTCTTCTCTTTATTGGGAGGCTCCTCTTCCTCCGAGCTTGGCTCCTCGCTTGATGTATCGTCGATGACGCTGAGAAGTCTGTCCACGTTGATGGAGAGTGTGAGATATGCTTGTCTCAGGTAGAGGTGCTAGCTTCCTTGAGAGAGGAGCTAGCTGATGCTCAGAATGAGAACTCTTACCTCCGTCAGATCCTGAGTTGGGGGAGTGCCAGAAAGCCATAGCTCAGCATGATGATCCAGTAGTTCAAGAGGTGGGATGGGTTTAGAGTAGGCTACACCTACACCACGGCTGACATTGAGAGTTCCCTGAGTCGTGTAGTGGAGTGGAGTAAGATGACTCTAGAGCAGAGATATCCCAAGACTCACTCCACTGAGTCTTTTCAGGCCTGTTAGCCTAAGGATGGAGTGTTCCAAGAAAAACTAAAGCTTCACCCAAGAAGCCTATCTAGATCCCAAAGCCCAAGTAGCTCCACACTTCTCTTGACTCTCTACCTGGACCCTCTCACACCAAAGAGTCAACTCGCAACACCACCAAGCCCAAGAAACCCAAGACTCAACCACATCCCAAGAAGCCTACCTAACACTATGAGTTTTGTTAGAGAGATGGGCATCTTGTGGAGTTATGCTTCAGGAGGAAGCGGGTTGAGAGAATAGAGAGAGCTCTAGGTGGGCAGGAGCAGTTCTACCAGCACGGTGGTAGATAGAGAGTCCCTCGATGCGGAGAGAGTCTAGAGGCCAGGGCGCGTCATGTAGGTGGTGGTAGAGGAGACAGCTTTCGTGCCCATGCTCTAGAGGGTGGTTTTCACTCCGGCAGAGCTTTAGGCTCTTCTGGATACGGCTTTGGACCTTGTGGCCATGACTTTAGGCAGAATAGAGGACCGCTCTTTGAGCCGCGCTTTGGTCCAGACAGTTATGATTCTTCCTACTTTCCTTCTTTTGAGCAGATGGCTCGACACTGGTTTAGTTCTTTTGCTAAACCTAGGGTCGGACCGTTTGCTCCCCCTTATAACCATTGATTTTGCAGGATCGGGGCCTGGAGGACATATGGATCATGGATTCAGGATGCTCTCACCACATGATAGAATATCACAGATGGTTCTCCAACATCACTTTTCTGAGCTCCAAGTAGTACATCTCATTTGGGAACAATGGTCAAGGAAGGTTCATGGCATTGGTTTAGTTCAAATTTCTAAGCATTTCTCCTTGAAGAATGTTGCTTTGGTTGGAAATTATGGTTTCAATTTGGTTTCTGCTTCGCAAATTCTTGACGAGGGCTTAGAGGTTAGTTTTAAGAAGGGCATGTCTTCTGTTGTTGATTCTAGAGGATCTTTGGTTTGCTAGATCTTACCCTTCGGTAAGGTTTTTCGTATTAATTTCTCTAGTTCTTTTGGCCATTCTCTTTGTTTGATCGTTGGATCCTCTTTCGAGCTCTAGAGGTTGCATAGGAGGTTAGGTCATTTGAGCTTTGATCTGCTAGTCAGATTGAGTTATATGGTCCGTATCCGAGGATTTCCCAAGCTTAGGATGGAGAAAGATCTAGTTTGCCATCCCTGTCGTTATGGGAAGATGGTTACCGCTTCTCACGCACCAGTGACTCAGGTGATGACTTCGTACCTGGGAGAGCTTCTACACATGGATACTATTGGTCCAGCTCGGGTACGTTCAGTCGGTGGGAAGTGGTACGCCCTTGTGATAATTGATGATTTTTCTCGATTCTCGTGGGTTTTCTTTCTGGAGTCTAAGGATGAGGCTTTTCAGTTTGTTCATGATCTGATCCTAAAGCTGAAGAATGAGAACAATGGTCGAATGCGAGCAATTCGCTCTGACAATGGCTCCGAGTTCAAGAATTCTCAATTCGTCAGCTTCTGTAGTGATCAGGGTCTTGAGCTCTAGTTTTCTGCTCCTTACAATCCCCCACGGAACGGCGTTGTGGAACAAAAGAACCACATGATGGTCGAGATGGCCAGGACGATGCTCGATGAGCATAGGACTCCTAGGCGCTTTTGGGCCGAAGCCATGAACATGGCTTTCTATCTTGCCAAACGCATTTTACTTAGAGCTTACCTAGGTAAGACATCATATGAGTTGTGGTTTGGCAGACAACCCAAGGTGAGCTACTTGCGAGTGTTTGGTTGCAAGTGCTTTGTGCTCAAGAAGGGAGGGCATTTGGACAAGTTTGAGTCTCGTTGCTGGGATGGAGTTTTTCTTGGTTACGATTTGCATTCTCGAGGCCTCCGTGTTTGGAACCTCAACTCCCAGTAGCTTGTTGAGACCTGTGAGTTTTCTTTTGATGAGTCCATGCCTTCGCTTACTCCTTCTTTTGAGCATTTCAGTGATGATGAGCTTGGAGAGTCCATCTTCGAGGAAGATGATGACACTCCCACTGTTGATGAGGGTGGGCCTTCTGCACAGCCTGTAGACCCCACACCTTCTGAGACTTCGACTGAGGACGAGGGCGGGCCTCTGATTACTACATCCACTTCGATCGAGCCCTCTCAGTCGAGTCCAGAGGTGCCAGCTGCTGACTCTAGTGAGGTGACATCTGATCACCTAGGATCCTGATCAGTTCAGCGTGATCATCCCTCAGATCTCATCATCGGCGATCTCACCACGAGATCTTTGCATTCTCAGGCTGGTTCACTCGCTGTTTTAGCTGAGTCTGCTTTTGTTGCCACCTTTGAGCATAGAGATGTTGCTCATGCTTTATCTGATGCAAATTGGATAAATGACATGCATGATGAGCTTGAAAATTTTGTTGGCAATCGGGTTTGGACACTAGTTGAGCTACCACTAGGATGCAACCCCATAGGCACCAAGTGGGTGTTTAAGAACAAGCAAGGTGAAGATGGGGCTGTGGTGCGCAATAAAGCTCGATTAGTTGCCTAGGGTTTTTGCCAGAAAGAGGCTATTGAATTTGAGGAGACTTTTGCCCCTGTTGCCCGTATTGACTCTATTCACATACCTTTGGCATTCGCTGCTTCTATAGGTTTTAATCTTTTTCAAATGGATGTCAAGAGTGCTTTTCTGAATGGGTACATAGAGGAGGAAGTCTATGTTAGGCAGCCCCCCAGTTTTGAGAACCCTAAGTTTCCTCGACATGTTTTCAAGTTGCAGAAAGCTTTATATGATCTGAAGCAAGCCCCCAGGGCTTGGTATGATCATTTAAAGCAATTTTTCTTGGGGAACGGCTTTGTGATGGGTTCTGTGGACAAAACTCTTTTCTTGCTCCGAGTTGGCACTGATTTCTTGATTGCTCAGATTTATGTGGACGACATTATTTTTGGTGGTTCTACTAATGAGCTTGTGTCAAAGTTTTCTGAGCAGATGCACATCGAGTTCGAGATGAGCCTCATGGGTGAGCTCAAGTACTTCTTAGGGCTCCAGATCAAGAAGGCCAAGGATGGCATCTTCATCCACCAGAGCAAGTACACATGGGACATGCTGAAGAAGTTCGACTTCGGTGGATAGCTGAAGCCTCAGATGACCCCCATGGGTACATCTGGGGGCTTGGACAAGGACGAGAGTGGTGTCAAGGTCAACGAGAGAGAGTATTGAGGGATGATCAGATTGCTGCTATACCTAACGGCAATGAGACCGGACATTCAGTTCGCCGTGGGTTTGTGCGCGCGCTTCCAGTCTTCACCACACACATCTCATCGGCACGCTGTCAAGCGCATTTTCAGGTACCTTACCAATGTTCCTGATCTTGGTCTTTACTATTCAGCATCATCATCTCTTGAGTTATCCGTCTTTTCCGATGCTGATTTTGGTGGGTGCTGGCTGGATCACAATTCGACTTCTGGTAAATGCCAGTTTCTCGGTTCTTCGCTTGTTTATTGGTCTTCTCAAAAACAATCTGGAGTTGCGCTTTCTACCACAGAGGCTGAGTATGTAGCTGCTGCTGGCTGCTTCACACAATTGGTTTAGATGATTTCCACTTTGAAAGATTTTGGGTTGTCTTTCCCTGCCAGAGTGCCTTTGTTTTGTGATAGCACCAGCGCGATTAGTGTAGGGAAAAACTCATGTCTTCATTCAAAAACCAAACATATTGATGTGCGCTTTCACTTTTTGAGGGATCAATATGAGAAAGGTGTCGTTGAACTTGTTCATGTTGATACCCATCATCAGTTGGCTGACATTCTCACCAAACCCCTATATCAGTCTACATTTGAGCGTTTGCGAGGGGATTTGGGAGTTATGTATCCTTTTTAGGATATTTGAGTCTTTTCTTTCTTCTTTACTCTTTTATTGAG
Source organism: Zizania palustris (assembly GCA_019279435.1). Classification (NCBI taxonomy): domain Eukaryota; kingdom Viridiplantae; phylum Streptophyta; class Magnoliopsida; order Poales; family Poaceae; genus Zizania; species Zizania palustris. The sequence goes on from JAAALK010000015.1 coordinate 27,757, forward strand.
TCTTTTCAAGTGAGTTCATATCCTGCATATTCATATATCACACTTTGAGCTTGCTTCTGTTATATGATTGACCTTCTTTACTCATTCTTGGTTGTATATGCTTTTGTATACCTGTCGATGATCATGCTTGTTTTCAGTCCACATGATATATCTAATATCTATCATATGCATGGCTTTTATGCTTTAAAATTAAAAATGATCACCATTTCTTCTTGTAACTAGCATGTGTAGGATGAATGCTTTTGCTCTCTTACATGCTTGGTAGCTAGTTCCTTACTTAGATGTAGATATGCAATTTGGACATCTATATGGTTTAACATGGAAAATATGCTATAAAATGATAAAAATAAGAAAAATGAAAAATTCATGCTTTTTATGCTTATTTGAAAAGATCCAGATGAGCAATTGTTCTAGACTGCTTACCATAGCACTTTGGTACGAACTAGGACATTGTAATGTATGCCAAGACCAATATCTTAAGCTTTTGATGGTCTTGTTCTGGCCTAGGCTTGACTTGGTCGGTTAGCATAAGGTTGACATGCAAATAACCCCTGCAAAAATGAAAAAGGAAAAGAAAAGCCTGAAAATTAAAAGATAACAAGTTTGCTGAAGTTCTTTGTTATGGACAATGCTTATCTTGGTAGATATTAGCTAACCTTTGCATCTCATGTTTTACCTTGCTTGTCAACTAGAAAATGTGGTGATGTTTTTATTTGCAAAAATCTAAAAATGTGTGCTAATGACTTTCTTTGGATATCATCTATTGCACTGATCATGCCATGTGTCTTAGACAATATTTTGTGCTATACTTGCTAAATGTTGTAATTTCAGTCAATCATATCTGAGAAGCATGATTTTTACACTCCACTTGCACCCCAGTTGAATTCATTGCATATTTTGAGGGGGAGCTGCATTTCAGGGGGAGATTGAGTTTGTGTCTCTTTTGAGTGCATTTAGTCTCACTTGATGAATCCAATTGTCAACAAGGGGAAGAAATTTTGGGTTACTTGATCTTTTAGAAGAGTTTAGGGGGAGTTTTGGCTTTTCTCTAGGATTTATTTCAAGGGGAGTTTTAGTCTCTTTTGTCTTTACTCTTTGGATATCCTTGTTGATAATTTAGACCGTTCTGGTTCGACTTTTGGTCATTAGGTTAAACCTTTTATTTTATTTTTTCTTTCTATCCTCTTGTATTTTTGTTTTTGTGTTTCCATATGTTTTGCAGGTTCTGAAGCGTTGATGAAGAGGGTGTTGACAATGCACTCATCAAGGGGGAGATTGAGGATTCATGCTGAAGATCATGGGCCTTATGGCTCCCGAACTGATGAGTGATTGTCAAAGGAAGTCAACAATGAAGAGAGAGAGGAGTTGAGACCTGTCGTGTCTTGGGCCACATGTGACTCAGGTACACGGGCGGCGAGCGACTGCCGGGCAGAGGGGCTGCGGAGTTGGGCTGGCCCAATCTAGGTACATGGGCTAGGAATGATAGGGGATCTAATGGTATATTGATCGGGTTTGACCCAGGTAAACGGACGATGAGTGGTTGCCGGGCTAAGGGAGATGCGATATCGGGCTGGCCCAATCCTAGTACCCGCTGCGAAGACAGCGGACGCTTTGTCGGTTTCTGTGTAAAACCGACGCAACTATCCAGACCGCCCATCAGAGATTAGATAGTCCTGAAGAGAAGCTATAGCTACTACGAAAGCTCCACATCAGGACAAGTTACCTTCAGTTGGAATTTTACTATTTTGCCTTTTAGGCCCACAGTCTGTGTTAGTCGAGTCTGTAAAAATCCTAAGGTTATTTTGGTCTTTTCTAGTTTGTTTCGGTGTCTATAAAAAACCCTAAGGGTATATTAGGATTTTCCTGATTTATTGGCTGCCTATAAATAGGGCCCCCAATCCCCTCGTGTTTCCTAACTCACCTATTGAAAAAAATTAGAGTTCAACTTCCTCAGTTCTGGTCTATTTTTCCTGTGCCGCCATTATATTTCTATTCAACCTCCGTCGATTTTCTTGAGGACCACTTTGCTAGTTTTCTCCAACCGATTTTCTTTGTCCTGGTCGAGTGACCTTGTTGTTGCCACGGGCCCTTGGTGCGGCTCGTGCTGTGTGCTAATTCGCCAGCGGCGCATGGCCGCGATTGGCTCTAGCGCCGGCGGAGTGCCCTATGCATGGCAGCGCTCGCTGCTTGCAGTGCTTCAGCAGGCAGCGCATGGAGCAACTGCTCCTACTAATTCCCTGCTCGTGGTGCTCGTGGTATCCAGAAGTTGTGCTGAGATTTCGGTGCTCGGCTAAAGTAGAAGAAGCAGCGATCGGGGCACACGACTGAAGCTATAGAAGCGTCACGCTACGAACAATGAGTGCAGGCTAGGTGTTCGGCTAAACATACAAGAGACAGCCAACAAAACAGTAATCCCATTTCTTGATTTACGTGCATTGTAGTATTTATTTTCTTAATATACTGTGATAAATTAAATTGCAGGAAGCACTTATTTTCAGATTGCACTATGAATGTCTGTTGATATATCTTTGTATCATTAGTGCATTTTGGATTATCTGTGAGCACAATTCATCATCTACATTTATTTTGTCAGATTAAATGCATATGAATCGTTGTTGATTATACTTGTGATGTTTGAAATGCCCGTGAGTTAAATGATCCTATAATCCTCCTTTAAACATTGTGTTGGTGTCTTTTCGATTAGGACATCGGTCATTTTTAGGCTAGATTAATTTTTAGTGCTAATGATCTCTCAGACTGTCATGTCACATCATATTTGACAGGAGAGTGATAGCACTATTTCGATTTGTGTTTTTTGTGTGAGTTCTTTGTTATCTCTTGAGGAGCATTGGGTGTTGGGAGAAGGTCATCGATTTGGATGAATTTTTGAGGCGCCCATTCACCCCCTCTCTGGTCGCTACTCTTGGTCCTACACTCTCTAGTATAGAAATAGTCATGAAATTTTTGTTCTAACCGGGACCATGTTTGGACGGAGTTCAGCGGCAGCGCCGAAAACCAAGTGAAAGTGGTGGCGGATAGCGAAATAGAAAACAGCCTAAGTTTTAATGCGTCCAACCCAGTAGCTTCTCCACACTACACTAAGAATTGACTAACATGCTCTAGTGTGGTCTTGTTACCTCACCATCGAATTTGATGAATTCAGGGACTCTGTAGCCACGAGGGTAGGGTATAGTATCGAAGTGATCGGGGTATGACTTTCGGTAGACCCTAGCCCGATCCCAAGGCGTGAAGCCGGTACACTCTCTAAAAAGCTCGTGGATCTGCTCCTCAATGTCGTCCTGGCCTCTTGCCTGTGCGCGTCTCTCATGCGGGGGTGCGACACACAGTGGCATGTCGGCGTGTCGGCCGTGGGGCTTCTCCTCACACGCTGACTCGGGGTATATGACATGTTTGGGTCTATGCGAGTGCGTAGGAGCATGCGGCTCAGGCAGCACGAGAAAATCTAGCGCTGGCGTAGGTGGAGGCGGTGCATAATAAGCAGGGCTAGCTTGGCCATAAGTGTAGTGATTGGTCTTGGCCATAGATGTCGAGGCCAGAATCACGATGGCTTTACTAGTACTACTGTCAGTTCTCCTATAAATGTGATTTACTAGGGGTACGCTAGTGATTGGAGTTGGAGGAACATCCTTCGTAAAGTCGAACCTTCTAAATGTTGCCTCTACCTGAGAGTTAACTGCCGAAGCGAACCGCTAACAGCTTGGTCTACAAATGAGGCTATATTCCTCTCAATTTCTAAGGAAGATAAATGAGGTGAAATTGATGTTACCTGAGTCTGGGCGAGGTCGGGGATATTGACATCGCGCTTGATGAAGCCCGTGCATTTCTTGACGTAACTCCCGAGCATGAGATCTTGGAGTTCTTTTATATTTGTTATGGTTGTTGATCTCTCCACCACCCATGGTATCCATCGGCGTTGTAGACGTAGTAGTCGTTGTAGAGGTACTTGCAGCCGATGTAGATGTACTTGTCATGTTGGCGTTTGTCCCCAGCGGAGTCACCAAAAAGTGTGTGGACATGAAAACGTGCCCCCACACTTGGGCCGGTTCGATGATCCAAAAATGCCCAGATACTTAGGGACAAGCCTAAGCGTACCACAACGCTGGTGTCATGTTCTGACTACCCTTAAGAGTGGCAAGCGGGTGGAGTCGCCAGGCAATCAGATTGCACAGAAATAATCCAATTAGCTGAAGTATGTAGATAAAATAACCCAACCAGCCGAACGAAGCATGATTGGTTCAAAGTATACAGTGCGAATGGTCACCGAAGGGAGGCCTTCAGCGTCTGGTGTGAAGCATGCGCCGAAGATAACCTTCAGCGTTTAGATTGATCTGACCGAAGATAGACTCCGAACAGAACGCGACACAAAATCACCTCCGAGCGACAGGGTTCGGCGTCAAGTCTCTGGCGTAACGAGGTTCAACGCAGAGTGTCCTGGCACGTCTCCATCGCGAAGCAACTATGATGCGAAGTAACTATGGCACGCAGAATCTGACCAAACCGATAACGGCGTGATGAATCCGGCACGGACGGATGAAGGGAAGACCGCATGCTCTAAAACTAGCTTCCTAGCTCTATAAATCGCCTTCCCAGGGTCAGATTGAAATGAAATCATTGGCGAAGGAGCTTCAAACATAAAATCTGCAAAACATGAAGATTGTTGGGGGAAAACATTTCATCCTCCGAAGATTAAGGAAACCTCAACATAAACACAATCAAAAGAAATGAAGTCAAAAGTTTTGTTCTCTGAATGTCCTAAAAGCATCAAGGCTCCGCTGTATTCAGAGCATTCTACAATGAAAGCCTCCGTCAAGGCTTCGGCATGACGAAGAATCCCAAAGACTTTTTACCAGAAGGGGTACTGCTAGCAAGGACAGAAGGATTATTTTCTCACTGATTAGATTAGTATTTTACCTTTTTAACCCTACGTATAATATTAAATAATATCTTCTAAGTAGGTTATAATTAGATGGTAAAGGAGTCTTTTCCTAATGTATTTAATCTATAAATACCCCTCTTCGCTCTGTAAGAGATATCGAATACTGAGATGTTGGAACGACGGATCGGACCAGCAGGTTTTCTTGGTGGAAATGAGGGTGGTGTATTCAATGCTCCTTGAGCTTGTGTCATTACAACTGTAGTTTGGGGTATTTATAAGGCGCCCCGTACAGAGGCCAAGCGCCTCTAGAACGCCAACGGCTACCCGGCCAACCGCCGGTCGACAGTACAAACAAAACGTACTATATACAGTACAGACAAGAAGATTCGACTCTGACAGCGTATCAGCCGTGTCGGACGCTGCCTGCGCCGCCCGACACGGCTCAGAGGATCGCAATCCTGTCCCCCTGTACATTTGTCTCGTCCTTTTCCCGCCAACGCTCTCTTCGGGTTCGCTACTGCGGCCCGAGGGAGGGGCCTTCGGCAATTCCCTCCCGAAGGGCGGTCTCCGACGACCTTCTCCCGGAGGGTGGCCTCCGGCATCTTCCTCCCAGAGGGTGGCCTCCGACATCTTCCTCGCGGGGGATGGCCTCCGGTGTCCTTGTGCCGGAGGGCGGCCTCCCGCCTTCGTCTCTCGGAAGGAGGCCTCCGGCCCCCCTCTCTCGGAAGGCGACCTCCGGCAACCTTCTCCCGGAGGGCGGCCTCCGGCAGCCTTCTCCCGGAGGGCGGCCTCCGGTATCCTTCTCTCTGAGGGTGGCCTCCGGTATTCTTGGCTTCAGACCCCCAGGCGGTGGGCCCCCTGGCCGTCGGGATTATCTCCCCCAACAGTAGCCCCTCGCTTCTTTCCTCTCGGGAGCCCTGCGTTAAGAGAGGGTGGAAGCGCACATGATAATTCCGATAACTTTCATAAGGATGTAACTTACATTGAGGTGCCGGGCCTGGCCGGAGTGCGACCCCCTTCGACGAACGCGGAGGAGCTCTGGAGCGGGCAAGCGCAGCCGAACCGGGGGTGGAGGTCCGCTCGAGTTCCCCTTCACGAGGGATTAGGAGAAGTTTGACCGGCTCCCTAGACGTTTACGCGCCTTGGACCATAGGGCTCCAGCCCCGAGGAGGTGGCTTAACGCCACCCAAGGCAGTTAATGCCGCGGGCGTGCACTCGGCGTTGGGGAGGCGAACCGTCGGCAGACCGCTGCGCCCCGAGGTGCCGGTTAGACATTAAATGTAGGCGCCATGCAACCGCCGCGTTCACACGCGGAATGAGCGGAAGAGGAAAATGCCGGCTTCTTGCTTAAATACCACCCGCTACGCGTCTGGTTCCTCCTTCCTGACTTCATCGCACACGCCCCAGCCACTCCAGCCTGCACCCACTTCACTTCCTGAGCGCTAGCCCTCTTCTTACTCCTTGCGCGATGGCGAGAGGTGATGCCCCGACAATGGCAATGGATCCGCGCTTTCTACAGCGCCAGATGGCGGCGGCAGCAGCGGCGGCCACCGGCCCATCAGAGACACGCGGCTCGCGCAAGCTTCGTCCTGCCTCGGAGCAGTTCCAGGAGCAGACCCTAGAGCTTGGCCCATCTACATGCACCGGGGCGTCGATCGAGCAGGCGACCAGGGGCCGCCTTGGTCCCGAGACGCAGGCGAGGAGACCAGGTCGGGAGACGGCCCTGTAGCCGCGAGAGGGCGAGGTCGTCGTCTTCGAGGCCTTCTTCGAGGCGGGGCTGGGGTTTCCCGCCTCGGAGCTCCTCGCTGGGGTGCTGGACGCGTTCCACGTGGAGCTCCCGCAGCTGTCTCCCAACGCCGTGGCCCGCCTCGCCATCTTCGAGTGGGCCATGCACGCCGAGGGCTGTGAAGGAAGGGTGGAGGTTTTCGCGGAGATGCACGAGGCCCTCTGCCAGCCGAAGAAGAAGGGGGGTCAGATACTAGCTTTCGGAAGCATTAATTTCCAACTCTGGAGGAAGTACGTGGACCACTTCCCGGCGAAGGCCATCAACGAGAGGTGGTACTCCAAATGGGTGAGCCGGTGGTTCTACGTCCATGTGGGACTTAGCTCCGGCTCGATCTCCGCGAGGATCAAGCTTATTCACATCGTTGCTCGCCGAATGAGCATGCGCGACTTGGCGGAGGAATTCGTGGCCCTTGAAATCCCTCCGCTGAAGGAAGAATGGCCCGCGTCGCTCCGGAGCAGCCGGGATGAATCGATGCCAGCGGAGCTCTCCCGCCAACTCGGTAAGCATTTGCGCTTGTTTACCTTGACTCCGCTTTCTGCTCGGAGGGTATTTTGATTCTGACCTTTGGACTACAGGGTCGCTTGTGGCCCGGACCCCCGAAGAGGTGGCCCGCGTGACGGAGGGGATCCTTGGTGCCCCTACCCAAGCCGAACGCACCGGACGGTTGGAACTGGTGGGTTCCTGGGAGCGCTTCAACCGAGTGTGGGGCGCTCTTGAGCTCTCACCTCCGCCTCTTCCGGATGGAGAGGCCCTTCGGGATGTCTCGAAGAGGAAGGTGGGCGATCCCGACGGTGGCCTCTCGCCCAGGCGCCCCTCGAAGAAGAAGAAGAGGATAGTGAAAGGGCCCAAGCGGCTTTCCCCGGAACCAACCTCCTCCTCCAGCTCTGAAGGAGGAGGATCTAGCGACGGGGCTCAATCGGAGTCGGGGGATCCTCCGGCGATTCTGGACTCGATTTCGCCCGTCCGCTCGGGCACCGAGAGGACCGAGGGTGCTCTCCCTCGCTCGGGCTTCGAGAACCCTGCGTCGGGGGCTAGGCAAGGGGTCCCTGCCGCCCGGACGACGCCGCCTCCAGAGGCTTCTCCCCCGCGGCACCACTTCAGAGGGGGGCTCCGTCGGCTCTCACGGGAGCAGGGTGACAGACAGCCTGGATCGCGGCGGGCTGGCCGACCCCCTCGGGGCCGTCGAAGGGCGCGAGGCCATGGAAGCCGAGCTCGCCGCGGTGGCGGCGGGTTCGCCCGTGAACTCCATCGACGACCTCTTCTTCCGCCCTAGCCCGTCCGGACCGACTCCGCCTTCGGAGGATCTTGGCGATGGCGCGAATGAAGGTAAGATAGCTTACCATCCTTTCTTCAAACCCCGGGACTCCTTCGAACTTCAACCCCGTTCATCTACGCAGGCACATCTGCCCGGGTTGCCGAGCCAGTTGTCTTGCCCCGGGACGACACCGCAGACGAGAGGCCCGCAGCCCCTGTCGATGCGACGGAGGCTTCGGAGCAGCGAGCCGGAGTGGAGGCGGGGGCCTCTGAAGGGGCTTCTCTGGAGGCTGCCGAGGGCGTCAGGGACTCGCCTCGGACCCCTACTTCCAACCGGGGCGCGCGCGCTACGTTGCCCCTCCTGCGCCCCTTCCTGGCGAACAGTGAGGACTTCGCGTCCAGGGTGGCTCTGGTCCACAACTATTACCTGCGGCTCCGCGAAGCCCCGGTAATAGAGGAGCTGGGGGTGTCCGACAGCCTAGACCTCGGCCGGGCCATCGAGACCGCAGTGGGCCAGGTACGTCCTTGGAATTCCTTCGGTGAGCCTCTAGCCCTACTCTTGCTAACCTTCTCCGGACGCAGGTGGTCGCCCTGGCGTAGGGCCAGATGATTGCCCTTCTCTCCGAATGCCAACGCTGCGAGGCGGAGACCGCGAGGCTCGCAGCCTGAGGGGATGCCGCGGAGGCACTGGCTCTGGAGCGGGCGGCGGAAGTAGAAGCCCTCCGTCTCCAAGCGGTGAGGGCCGAAACACTTGAGGCCCAAGTGGCAGAGATGGGCTCCCTCAATGCTCGTGTTGCGGAATTGGAAGGGCTTCGGGCTCGAGCTGCCCGGGCCGACGAGCTGGAGGAGGAAGTTGCCGCCCTCCGGGTCCGAGCTGCCCGGACCGATGAGCTGGAGGCAGAGGTTTCCTCTCTCCGAGCTCGGTCTCGGAGGAAAGCAAGCTTCGGGAAGAGGCGGCGACCAGCGCGGAGTCCCTCCGGGTACGAGTGGCCCAGATGGAGCGGACTGAGGCGGACCTCACCACCCGGAACGGGGAGTTGACCGAGGCCCTTGCTGAGGCGGGGAAAACGGCGGCCGACACCGCGGTGTCTCTCCGGAAGGTGCTGGCGTGCTACGTCACTGGGTGCGGTGCGTTCGACATCGCCCGGGAGGCTTTGCTTCGTTGAGTGAAGTTCATTCAGTCCGCCGTCCGGCAGATACACTTGACCGTAGCGCAGTACGGCGAAGTGTCTGCTCGGGTGGCCGCTTACGGAATCCTCCTCCATCTCGAGGTGTCCGGCCTTCCGCTTCCTTCGCCTTCGGGCCCGCATCCGATCGTCTTCGTGGGAGATCACCTTCGAACGCCAAGCGTCGCGCTGAATCGATCTTGGCGAGCACTCAAGGCGGTCTGGGAGACCGAGGGCCCCGAGGCGATCAAAGCTTGGCTGGAGGAGGCGCTCCATGGCCGCGGTCCTCCGGATCCTTCGAAGCATTCGGCCTTGGCTCGCCAGCCGGACCCGAAGGTGTAACCTCTTTGCGACCTTCCGCTGCACTAACTTGTAATAGCTTTGGAACTTATCGCATATTAATAAAGAGTACCTCTTGGGGTTTATCTAGGGTGTCCGCGATTGCGAACGTGATATCGAAGTGCTTGATTTGACGACGCTCTTCGACATCAATGGGCCATCTTCGAGGTCCTGAAGGCGAACCGGCGCGCACGCTTCGTTCTCCCCCCGTAGCGGCGATGGGCGCGTGGATCCTAACATCCTTCGCGGGGTTCTGGGCTTCATTAAGGAAGAAGAGGCGGGATCCCGCTCTTCGTCTTCGTCTCCGGAGCCAGTGGATTGGTCCGACACGGAGGCCAGCTTAGACGAAGCGCCTTCCGGGGGGGACAACCTGCGCAGCTGGGCCCAGCTTCAGGAGGACCAGAGGGCCTTTCGCGCCCGGAAGAAGGAAGAGGAGCGGAAGAAAAGGAAGGAGAGGTTCACGCGAAGCGTGCCTGGGCGCATGCCCGAAATGCGCTCCGGCGTTGGTGACCCCTCCGGCCGAGGGGGTCTTCGTTTCTTGCTTGGCTTGGATGAAAATTTCTCTTGACTCTTCTTTTCCGCCTTTGATTTGTAATAAACATTGTACGCCCTCCGTGCTTCCGATTTTTGCTGTCGAAGCCTTTCGCCTTGCTCCTTCCCTTCCCCCCTTAGCGGGTAGTCGGTTGGCCGGCTGGGCGCTAACCAGCTAGGAGGAAGGCGCGTTGAATGTATCCCGCGACCGGGGGCGGCACACTTCGGACGGGATTTAGGAGTCCGAGTGCGAGGGAGTGTCGAGTCTGAGCTCGGAATCCGATAGCGAGGGTGCGCCGAGCCGGAGCTCGGAACCCCACAGCGAGGGTGCATCGAGCCAGAGCTCGGAACCCGATAGCGAGGGTGCGTCGAGCCGGAGCTCGGAACCCGAGAGCGGGGGTGCGTCGAGCCGGAGCGCGGAACCCGGTAGCGAGGGTGCGTCGAGCCGGAGCTCAGAACCCGGTAGCGAGTGGTGCGTCGAGCCGGAGCTCAGAACCCGGGAGCGGGGGTGCGTCGAGCCGGAGCTCAGAACCCGGTAGCGAGGGTGCGTCGAGCCGGAGCTCGGAACCCGATAGCGAGGGTGCGTCGAGCCGGAGCTCGGAAACCGGCAACGAGGGTGCGTCGATCCGGAGCTCAGAACCCGATAGCGAGGGTGCGTCGAGCCGGAGCTCGGAACCCGGCAACGAGGGTGCGTCGAGCTGGAGCTTGGAACCCGGGAGCGGGGGTGCGTCGAGCCGGAGCTCGGAACCCGGTAGCGAGGGTGCGTCGAGCCGGAGCTCGGAACCCGGTAGCGAGGGTGCGTCGAGTCGGAGCTCGGAACCCGCAACGAGGGTGCGTCGAGCCGGAGCTCGGAACCCGATAGCTTCGGTGAAGAGAAAATCTGAGAGTCGTGGCGCATTTCGTGCTGGGCGAGAATATTGGTCTGGTGAGTTTTATTACACAATTAGGATACAAGATCAGGGGCCATCGGCCGTTAGTGGAATATAGTGACGACTCTATGGAAAGTAGCGCTTTAGGTGCTCCCCATGCCAAGTATGCTTCAGCTCTTCGCCTTCTAAGGTGGCGAGCCGGTAGGATCCCGGCCGCCCAGACCTTGTGATAATGTAGGGTCCTTCCCATTTGTTGCCCAGCTTGGTGGGAGCGATCACCGTGCGAAGGACGAGGTGCCCGGGTTGGAACTCATTGAGCTTGACCTTGGGATCGTACCAATATTTGGTCTCTTTCTGATACTTGGATAGGTTGGCGACTGCCCAGAGCCGCGTCTCTTCGGCCAAGTCGAGGGAGATGGTATGCTCGTCATCGCCCTCGGGTGCTGTGACACGCAACAAACCGGCTCGGAGCTCCGTTGGGGTCATTGCTTCGTCGCCGAACAAGAGGCGGAATGGAGTGAAGCCGGTGGCCCGGGAAGTGGTTGTCCGGATGGACCACAAGATCTTCGGCAGCTCGTCGGGCCATAACCCTTTGGCTAAGCCGACGATGCGTTTATTGAGGCCCGAAAGGATGTGCCCATTAACTCGCTCCACGGCTCCGTTAGACTGGGGATGCCGCACGACGGCGAAGCAGAGCTGGACTCCCAATTCGTCGCAGAATCCCCGGAAGGTTCCGGCGTCGAACTGCGTTCCGTTGTCCAAGGTGAGCTTCTTGGGTACTCCGAAACAGCACACAATATTCTGCCAGAAGAATTTCTGGACGCTTCGGATGGGGGCTACCATCGCTTGCCGGCACATCTGGCCCTCTTCGGACCGAGCGTACTCTTCGAAGTACGTCATGAGTTGTGCCACTGAAGAGATAGGTTTTCGGTGGAGCTTATCGAGGAGACATGGGTGGGTGACGCCCTCTCGGGCCGTGTCGATGACGGAGGAAGCCGAAAGCCCCTTGATCTGGGCCTTGGTGTGCGCAAAGCGCTGAGAGTACTGCCGCAAAGTTTCCCCGGGCTGCTGCTTCACTTGGAAGAGGCTCCCGGTGGACATGGGGGCCACGAAGGTTCCTTGGAAGTTGTTGACGAACTTCTTCCTCAGCTGCTCCCACGAGTGAATGGTCCCGGGTCGGAGCGACCAGAACCACCGGAGGGCGATCCCTTCGAGTGCCAGGGGGAAGCATTTAGCCATGGTGTCCCGGCTTCCTCCGGACGCCTCTATGGCCAAGGCGTAGGAGCGGGAGAACTCTCCTGGGTCGGAGTCTCCGGAGTACTTGGGGAGCTTGGCGGCGCGAAACTTCGAGCCGAAGCGCACCCTCTGGAGGTCCGGGTGCAAGGGGGACTCCTCGTCGTACGACGGGTTCTCTCCGTCCTCTGGATCTTCATCGTCGCTTAGCGCCACAGCCATGTCTTTTCGCGGCGCGGAGGGGTTCTGGAGGGCGGAGCAACGCCTCCTGGCGCCACAAGGCCAGCTCTGCCTTCAGCCGGGCGTTTTCAGCGGCCAGGGCGTTGGCTTGACTCCCGCTTCCTCCTGAAGCGGTATCGGGGTCCCGAGAGCGGGCGTAGTCAGTCCGAAGGGACACCACCGGGGGTCCGGCTGGAGTGTGCTGCTCCGGCGGTACCTCTGGCACCTCCGCCAGGTTGATGGAGGTTGGCTCAGGTATGCCAGCGGGGCCTCCGGCCTCGGGCGTCCCTTCCAGCATCTGGGTTGGCTCTAGGGAAGGTGCCCCGACCGCGTATCGGCAGGGGCCGAAGGGCCGGGGTCGGGGATCGCGGCGGGCTCGACCCTGGCGGTGCGGGCCGATCGGCGCGGGGGAACCACGCTTGCTCCTTTTCGACTTGACATGGTTTGGTGAGTGGGTGTAGAGGACGATAGCTTCTTGGACTAAGGTCCCCACGAACGGCGCCAACTGTTGGAACGACGGATCGGACCAGCAGGTTTTCTTGGTGGAAATGAGGGTGGTGTATTCAATGCTCCTTGAGCTTGTGTCATTACAACTGTAGTTGGGGGGTATTTATAAGGTGCCCCGTCCAGAGGCCAAGCGCCTCTGGAACACCAACGGCTACCCGGCCAACCGCCGGTCGACAGTACAAACAAAACAGACTATATACAGTACAGACAAGAAGATTCGACTCTGACAGCGTATCAGCCGTGTCGGACGCTGCCTGCGCCGCCCGACACGGCTCAGAGGATCGCGATCCTGTCCCCCTGTACATTTGTCTCGTCCTTTTCCCGCCAACGCTCTCTTCGGGTTCGCTACTGCGGCCCGAGGGAGGGGCCTTCGGCAATTCCCTCCCGGAGGGCGGTCTCCGACGACCTTCTCCTGGAGGGTGGCCTCCGGCATCTTCCTCCCGGAGGGTGGCCTCCGGCATCTTCCTCGCGGGGGATGGCCTCCGACGTCCTTGTGCCGGAGGGCGGCCTCCCGCCTTCGTCTCCCGAAGGAGGCCTCTGGCCCCCCTCTCCCGGAAGGCGACCTCCGACAACCTTCTCCCGGAGGGCGGCCTCCGGCAGCCTTCTCCCGGAGGGCGGCCTCCGGTATCCTTCTCTCGGAGGGTGGCCTCCGGTATTCTTGGCTTCAGACCCCCAGGCGGTGGGCCCCCTGGCCGTCGGGATTATCTCCCCCAACATGAGATATTAATACACACTTCGAACCATATCAAGCTATTATCCAATTCAAAGGCTTGGAATAGTTCTCATAAGCAAACACTTCGTTTGTTAGTCTTTCAAGTTCTCTAAACCTGTTAGCGTAATATTTTACGCCAACAGTTGGCGCCATCCATGGGGAACCTAGTACAAAAACTTCATTATCTACCAATCCTTTCCTAGAGTCATGCCTCCTAAACGTAGCTGTTGACAAGAAAACGTGCCCCACACTTGGGTCAGTTCGATGATCCAAAAGTGCGCGGATACTTAGGAACAAGCCTAAGCGTGACGCAGAACCAACGTCGCGTTCCGACTACCCTTAGCCGTGATAAGCGGGGTGGAGTCGCCAGGCAATTAGATCACACAAAATAATCCAATTACCCAAAAGAAATATATTAAATAGAATAAAATCAGCAAACCGGTCGGAGCATGTCTGCTTCGAAGTCTGGTGCAAAGGGGTCGCTGATGTATACCTTCGGCGTCTGGTGCGAAGTACCCCACCGAAGGGTGGCTTCGGCGTTCGGACTGGTCCAGCCAAAGATGAACCCCGAACGAATCTGGACACGACGATCACCTCTGAATAGTGGGGTTCGACGTGAGGTCTCTGATAAAGCAAATTATAGAATAATGATGCTAGGGTCGCGCATGGGCATAACTTCATCCATAGCGGAGTACGATCATGGTGAAACCTGTTGTGACGAAGTGTGCCGGCGAAGCCTGTCATCGAAGCTTGTAGTCTCGCCGAAGGGTGTCCTGACGATCTCCGAAACTGATCTCTCAGCTCCGGACACCTCCGACGAAGTAGCTCCGAACGTGGGAACCTGGAACAAAGAGGGTTCGAAGTACCAATTCGGCCTGAGGACCGAATTCTGCTAACTGTTGCACTCCTAGCAAAGGTAGCAATCTGTTACGTAGATTAGCGGATACTTCACAGGCAAAGTAACAAGGCGATAGCAATCTATTATATAGATTAACGGATACTTGACAAGCGAAGTAACAAGGGTTATCACTGTTCCGATGTGGCCGGCGGAGGGCTTCCATGCAAACCCACGAAGAGGTACAGAAAAGTAAAGGTAAATAAATGCGATCAAAGCTAGGGCTTTGAGTTTGATTTGTGTTGGGGGGCTCTCTAAGCTGGCCTCACCTCTTTATTTATAGGGGCCAAACTTCAGATCTAATCTGCTATAATTCAGCTTGGATAGAGATAAAAACTTAGCAAGAATTGCATCCAACTCTATCTCTGCCATAGTGGGCTTCAGCCAGGCCCATCGAGGCCTGCTCCTCGGGCCGAAGCTTTGGTGGCGTGGGCCTCCGAAGGCTTCTTGGCCGAAGGAAATTGGCTAGCCAGAGGCTTTCGGAGCCCACAGCCAAATGGACCTTCGGCACTATAGGGCTTCGGCCTGACCTCGGACATGTGTAATTTTGGCCCAAATTACCAAAATTGATATTTTGACAATCTCGTCCATTAACGCAATTTTTTGCTATCAATAGTAGCCTAGGCACTAGTCCCCTCCGGAGGTCTTCTCGGACCTCTGGGTTGGGATCTTCGAACACCACCGAGGTCAGAGGACCAGCAGTGGTCCCCCACCTCAAACTCTCAAACTAAATACTTATCCTCGAGCATACGAAGCCCCATGTGTGGCTCCGTCTGTGCTCCAATCTGACAAAGCCCCTTCCGCGAATCCATTTGTGCTCTGCATCGATGAAGCCCCTCTTGCAGTTTCATCTGTGCTTTGAACTAACATCGCTAGTTCTCGAGACCAGGAGGTCCCCTCTGGAGGAAATGAAGACCATCCTAATGACGTGGCGACCTAGATGGCTTGTCTTCAGGCAGAGGTAGGAAGATGGAGGCAGGAAGCTGCCGAAAGGCTTCGCCCTTAGGCTAGCCCTGTTATCCCAGAGGTGCCTCAAGACGATGACCCTATTTACTATCGCAAAGCCTCTAAGATTCAGAGAAGCACCGAGAATGCTTCCTTTGATGATGAATCTCTGCTGCACCTAGACTTGCAAAAGGCCGGTGCGCTTCGACCCCAAGTTTAGGACATTGAAGCTGTGGAAGTACTCCGGAGAGGAAGACCCCGGATAATTCTCCGCTCTTATGCTCTAGCAATTGAAGCCAGCGGAGGGGTTCGAGACACGATGGCCGTGTGTTTCCCCCTCACACTCGAAGGAGTTGCTCTTTGTTAGTTATGGTCTTTAAATCCAGGATCAATTAAGTCTTGGGACCAACTGAACAAAAAATTCGTGAGCTATTTTCAAGGGACTTTTGTGCCCTGGATGTCTATAGGGAGTCTTTTTAAGGTGAAGCAGCAGCCCGGAGAAACTCTAAGTCAATTCTTCAAGCGCTTCGCTCATACGAAGTCTCAAATAAAGGGGCTATCTACATCATCCATTGTTGACGCAGCGCGTGAAGGTGTCACATATGCGGGCCTCCTCGACAAGCTTCACCGAAAGCATATTTCTTCGATAGTGCAACTGATGGCCTACTTCGAGAAATATGCCAAGTCCGAAGAAGGATGGATTTGAAGAATTGCTTTGTCTTCATCGACTTTCCTTCAAGAAGTCGAGACTGAGCCTAAGGTCCCAAGTTCATCACTAGTGTCTCTTTTTGAGAATAGTCATAATGATGGATGAAGAGGGCGAAAGCATTCTTGCTACAAGGTTCTAAATATTGCCCCTTCTGCTTCAAAATTGCCTCCTAAGTATCCGTAGGCTCAGGGCAATATGGTCAGCTGCTCAAGGCTGCCAGGGAAGCCAGCTGGCCGATGCCAGGCCTTCTTCTGCTATGTGCATGGCGAGAACCGAAGCCATGCTACCGATGCATGCAAGTCCATATTAGCACTACATAGCAAGTATCTCAAGAGGAGCTCTAGTAGAGGCACTACTGACCGAGCCCCTCCCGTGACACGTCCAAAGCCGGTGCAAACTGTCGGACGTGTGGACAGTTTTGAAGCCTCAAGACAACCTTCGGTGGCTAGTGTTATGCCACCTCCAAAGCAAGAGGATAACCAAGACTACAGCAAACGCGTAGTCCTTCCCATCTCCGGAGGAGGGACCCTAGGCAGCATGTCGAAGTGTCATCAGAGGGAATATGTCCACGAAGTAGGGCATATTGGGACCTCCTCGTTGGCTGTTGAAATGCCCGAGTTGTCTCATGTGCCCATATCCTTCTCCGCAGGTGATGCAGCTGGAATTAACTTCCCTCATGTGGACCCTCTTGTTATTACACCTCACATTGGAGGAACTGAGGTTCGGTGAGTGTTAGTTGATGGTGGAAGCTCCGTGGACATTTTCTTCTTTCAGGCCTTAGATCAATTGTACCTCCCGCGGAAGCATTTACTTCCAGCATCTCGTCCACTTCAAGGCTTCATAGGCCCTCCTCTCGATGCCCTTGGCCAAATAGGCCTCGAGGTTGCCTCCGATGGCTAGATTAGAGGAGGTGATTTTTGACATCATCGACGCCCCTTACACTTATAATGTTATTGTTGGCGTAAAAGATTACGCTAACAGGTTTCTGTAGATTAGAAACTAACAAACGAAGTGTTTGCGAAGTGAACTGTTCTAAGCCTCCGAAAGGATAACAACTTAGAATAGTTCGAATGTGTGTATTGAATAACTTGTATTCGGTCCCTATTACAGGGTTAAACAGGGGTATTTATAGGACCAAACATTAAGGAAAAGACCTATTTACCCCTCTGTTACAACCGACATAGTGGAAACTATTCGGTACCCTTGATAGGGCTAAAATGGTAAAAGACTAATCTAATAAGATAAAAGACAAGTCTTCCATCTTAGCTGGCAGAAAAGATCTCAAAGAGCCTTAGTTCGAAGATATACTCCGAACCAATGCCTATCTTCGTACTTCGAGCTTGACTCAGGACATCTTCGAAGATGGACGTCTGTAAACCTTCGAATCCATTATCTGCCTTTGTGCTGTTACGACAATAACCCTGAGGATGGGATATTTTCCCCCAACAGTAGCCCCTCGAATACGCTTCTCCGTTAACCTGTAATGTTAGGAGAGCAGTATACGGAAGAAAAAAATAACCAGGCGTAGGGGTTATTAGATTTTAATTTATCTCCGAAATGTACGAAGATATAAACTCTGAATCAATTCTAAGACAGTTACTTTCGAACTATCTTAGAAATGACTCAATAAGCTTGAAAGCCTTCTAAACTTAGAAGAAATAGCCATTAGCTTCCTTCTTCTACGGAAGTTACGGAATGCGTTAATTTCGGAGAAAAGTAACGGGCAGGAATGCGAAACGGCATGGACTAACGGTAAAAAATGTAGAGTCTAGGCTATAAATAGAGGGCCTAGAACTTTACTGAGTACCTTTCCACCGCTTTCTTGCAAACAAACACCCTTTGAGCCCTTTGAGCCCTAGCCTCCATTTTTCCTCCAAAGTAACCCAGTAACTTCAATGGCGAAAACCAAGAGTTCTGGAGCCCCTTCGGCCTTGGCTCGACAGCAGGCGGCCGCAGCAGCAGCGGCTGCGGCGTTGACGATGACGCCTCCAACACCCGCAACGGTATCCATGGCGGCAGGAGGGGGAAATCCCCAAAATGTTGGTTATCAAGGTCTCTGCCCGCCATCAACGAAGTACTTGGATCAATCCTTCCAACTGGGACCTTCTACCTGCAAGAGAGAATCACTGGCGGTCGCAGTAGAAGGGAAGATTAGTACCGGAGTCATGATCTGCAAACCTGGAAAGGAACTCATCCCGTCGCCAAGGCCCAGAGAAGTGGTCATCTTTGAAGCCTTCTTCGAAGCTGGCTTAGGCCTTCCAGCAGTGGACTTCTTGGCCGAGGTACTTGATTTGTTTCACGTCACCCTTCCTCAACTTTCTCCAAACGCAGTAGCTCGCTTAGCTATCTTCGAATAGGCGTTGAGAGCCGAAGGCTGTGAGGGGATGGCAGAGATCTTCGCTGCGCTACACAGAGCTTCATGCCAACCAAAAACCTTCGTAGGCCCGGAGGTGAAAAAGTGGTAATAGCCTTCGGAAGTATTAACTTCAGGCTTCGAGATGAATAACGCCCTTCAATTTCCTGGTAAGGCCATCAATGCAAGATGGTATACTGACTGGGTCATGAGATGGTTTTATGCCGAAGTTGGGGCGAGCAATCCTCTGGCCGGACCTCTGAAAGAAATCCAATTCTGGAAGGAAGCCTTAGTGCATCCAGACCAAGGTCAGCTCGAAGCTTGCCTCAGTCTACTTCAGAAGATCAGTCGAAGGTTGAGCATGCGAGACTTAGCCGAAGAGTTCATCGGGTTACAAATCTCTCCGCTGATGGCCAACTGGCCTATCATCTTCGAAGAGGATTCAGAAGGCGGTCTCCGAAAAATCACTTCGACTTCGAGCCCTGCAGGTAACTTCGAAGACAACATGTATTATGCATATTCATTTGAAGAAATAACTAACTTGATTCATTTTTTAGCTTCTTCAGCCCCTATTACTTCGGAGCAAATCGTAAGGGCTTCGGAGAAGATTTTGGGCGCCCCAACTCCGACCGAAAAGGAATGGAGAATCAAGTTGGTCGGGAGTTGGGAGAGATTTAACAGGGTGTGGGGAATGCTGGAAATCGTTCCGCCCCCTTTGATGGATTGGGTACCTTCGGAGAAAGGGCCCAAAAGGATGAAAGCCGAAGCTGGGACTTCGAGCTCCGCCAAGACTCCGGTCAAGAAGGTGGCTCGGAAACGAAAAAATCTTGCACCTTCGAATGCTGCACCTTCGAGCCCAAGGGCTTCAGTCTCTGACTCCCAAGAGGACGAAGGGAGGTTGCTTGTGCGTCTGATAGACGAAGATGCATCTCAAAGGACTGCACAAACCGAAGTACCTGCGAATGTGCCGGAGTCTCGAGATAACCTTGAGCAACCAAGAACTTCGGCAGTTCAAGAGGATTTACCTCAGGACGAAGTTCCTATGAATGAAAGTGGGGTCGAAGTTACTATGGCATCGATTCCTGAAGAGGCAACAAGGACTGCTCAGGAAAATGCTCCTGCAGTCGAAGATTTAATGGCTGATTCAGACGAAGATCTCGCTTTTGATCCGCCGAATAGTCCCATGATTACCCCTCACCAAAATGTCGAAGGTAGACTTCAAATAATTCTTCATGTTTATTTTGTGTATTTATACAATGTATAATACTTTTGTTTTTTACAGAGTCCACTTCTGTGGAAGAAGTCCGGTAGGAAGAAATAATTCCTGGACCTTCGACAACTTCAGAGCCAATCCCAAGAGCCACTCAAATGGGACCTGGAAGAGGCAAAAAGAATATAGAACCCCTCCCTGCTGCGAGTTCTGGATCAACTCCGTCTGATTCAACAGACGAGAGTCAATCTTCCGAGGAGGGCCAGTCTCCAGGGGCTCCGAAGACTACAGGCCAACACTCCGGCCCTTCGCTGGACGAAGATGACCAACAGGCAATAAGTATGCTCCCCCTTCTAGCTCCTTTCTTAGGGAAA
>JAAALK010000016.1:0-47393 GCA_019279435.1 Zizania palustris
CTTCTAACTCGAGGAGTACGCTTTACCTCCTCGCACAACAGTCCTTACATGCCATGAATAACTCAACCATTCAAACAATTGTAAACTAACTGCGAGTAGTCACACAACCCGCCTTTGACCGTGGGCTCGGCTTTTCGAAAAGATTCAATTACTCCGATCAGAGATGTACCACTGTACCCACAAGGCACGCACTCATCACTTACACTAAAGTGTAACGAGATGACCCATTTCACGGGAACTCGTGCCAAAACCTTCCATATGATCTTCCCCGACTCAACAGCACCCTCTTATAGGTTTCGTACCGTGTCTCGCCATGTCGAGTTTCCACAATACCCTCCCTTGAGCCATCGTCGGTACAAGGCGCCCTGAGGGCTAGCCCCTTGCCCCCTCCACTATGGTGCCGTGAGACGGAGTGTTCCACACTTCCAGTTAGGACTTACCCATTAGACTTTGGTTGGTACGGAAGTGCTTTGCAACAGATCCCGCAGACCGGTCCTTATAGTGCCCCGGGTGCGACATACCCAAAACCCGAGCTTGCACCCGGAACCCACCATACTTATAACATACACTACAACAAAACAGAATATTTTCGTCGGCCAAGTTAACTTCCGTCGGCTTTTGGGCAAGCCGACGGAAGTTAAATAACTTCCGTCGGCCTCCACGAGCCGACGGAAGTTAACTTAACTTCCGTCGGCTTCTGACAGTGGCCGACGGAAGTTAGCGGGGGTTTTTCCGCGGCCGCCCGGATCCCCCTAACTTCCGTCGGCCAGCATTAAAGCCGACGGAAGTTAGCTAACTTCCGTCGGCTTTAATGCTGGCCGACGGAAGTTACTTTGGCCTTTTCCCAACCGCGCGCGCGTACAGGGAGACCTAACTCCCTGTACGCGCCCACGCCGCCGCCGCCTCCCGCGCCCAGCAGCCCGCCGCCGCCTCCCGCCCTCGCCGCCTCCCGCCGCCGCCCGACCTCGCCGCCTCGGGCGCCTCCGCCCGCCCTCGCCGCCGCGCCGCTGCCCGCCCGGCCGCCGCCGCCCGCCCGCCCGCCCGCCCGCCCGGCTCCCACCCGCCTCGGCCCGCCGCCCGCCCGCCCGCACCGCCCGCCAGCCCCGCCCGCTCGGCAGCCGCCCGCCCGGCCGGCCGCCTCCCGGCCTACTCCCGGCCACCTCGGCCGCCGCCCGCCCGCCCGCCCGGCCGGCCGCCTCCCGGCCTACTCCCGGCCACCTCGGCCGCCGCCCGCCCGCCCGCCCGCCCGCCAGCCCGCCCGCCCGCCGCCCCGGCCGCTCGGCCACCGCCCTCCCGGCCGGCCGCCTCCCGGCCGCCTCGACCGTCGGCCACCGCCCCCTCCTGGCCATCGCCGCCGTCCCGGCCCACGCCACCCGTCCCGGCCGCCGTCCCCGATTCGACCGCCGCGAGCCGTCACCATCCGCCGGCCTACACAAATCACAAAGTAATTATTTCACCGCTTTACGAATTTTTTCGCTTTTTATTTGTGAATTGTTTCATTGGTAAATTGAATTGGTAGAGACATATAGATATAGATATGGATTAAATTTTGTCAATTGATGAATTAAATGATTGATATGCTGGATTATTCCGATATTAAATTATGGAGACATATAGATAGCTTTATAGTCCACTAATATCTTTTTTTAATTTGTACTATTATAGTTAAGAAAAAACACTTGTACATGCATTCTACAAAAGGACTTAAAACACTTAAATTAAGTGGCTTTGATTATTTGATATTTTAGACCGTCATGATCATACATTAATTTTATGAATTTTGTCATTGGTATGCATGAGCAGATACACTCTAATAGACGTGTATAGGTAGGAAATGTTGAATGATAGTATGAATCTTGTTTTATATGTGATATTCTTTTTTCATATGCAATATATGTTGTGATATTATGTATAAATTATGCATGATTTCATTGGGTGATTAGTATTATATCTATATATACTTTATTATATATACTTCTTTTCGTATGCAATTTTTTATTTGACAACAACGTAGATAGTGTAACGAAACCTATGCGTCACCCGTTTCGGACCAACATGTCTCACACGTGTCATGCGTGTGAGATGTGTAGGTCCGGAATTGTCCCTTTTTGGACAGCCTCAGAGTGGGCGATAGAGCGTGGTTTTATGATGAGTCATGAGTCCGAATGGGATTTCAGTAACATAACCTTGTTGTTCTTCATTGCACCACTATCAGGCGTGCAATTGGAGAACAGCGGGGTTATGCTGCTGAAATTTCGTTCGGACTCATGGCTCGTCATAAATACCACGTTTTGTCGGTCACTCTTGGGTGGGTTTAGGACCTATCTTTTCCTATAGACCATGGTTGTCACGGCATCGCCTGCGCCGACTAGGCGTCCAGGCGGTCACCGCCGGACGCCATGGTGAATCGCGTCGCCGGCGAGCTCTGCTTCCCCTTGCGTCGCCGGCCACCCGGCCGCCTCTACTTCCCCTCCATTGTCCGGAGGCGGAGGCGGGGGGTGGCCAGGGTGTGTGTATGTTGCGAGCCCCTTGATTGAATGAATGTTTTGCATATAGAATGGATGAGGACGACCGACGGTGGATGTATAGTGGTTGGATGAAAAGTGGAGCTCACACGAGGGAGTGGGTAATCAACACACCTGCTACACGGTACCATATGGATGAAGACCATCCTTGTAGTGATCTCCAAATATTTGGGTGGAAGGGCATAACTGTTGGTGTTTCCACGACATATTATGTAACTCAGGAAGAACGAACAAATGCCTTGCTCTACATGTACTCAAATATGGAAGAGATGGAACAATATTTCGCGTAAGTGATTCGTTTTAGTTTTATATTTTACCTCCAAATTTTATACCCGTTTGTTTACCTATTCGTTACATTGACAATATGTTTGATTCGAAATACTTGACGTCTGGTCGTCAACCAACGGAGAAGCAATTAGATAAATTGCGTCGAGAAGGAGTAAATGGCGGGCCTAGTTTTCTCACTTGGTTCAGAGAACATGTAAATCCTTACCTTTTCTGACACGTATTATTTTACTCTACTAGGTTAATTATCTTATAATCTCTTATGATTTGCAGTGCGTGCTCGCTGACAATGTACATATAGACTTGCGACAGCTCTCTTACGGGAGTATTAGTGCCAAAAGTTACGGTCGCTATGATGTTAATGGTTTCCGCTTCCGTTCAACTATATTTGAAGCATATCGACCTCTAGCGGCAACAACTAATACTGGTGTTGTTACAAGGGTCGTTGATGGACAAGGACACGAAACTATGTATTATGGAATCATCAAAAATATAATCGAGTACAAATTTGCCGGGAATAAGGAGATTAAAGTAGTCTTCTTCGATTGTGATTGGTTCGACCCTAAACATGGTACTCGTGAAAACCAATTTGGGATGGTTGAAGGCAAACACGCGGAACGATTATCTAGTTGCGACAATTTTGTCCTTGCTCACCAAGTCGAGCAGGTGTATTATATGCCCTACCCATGTGAAAAACTAAGTGCTTGGTGGGTAGTCTACAAAGTGAATCCTCGGGAACGTCTACACACCTCTAGTGATGACGCTTATCAATTGGAGGTTGAAGAGGTCGATGAGGTTTATCAAGATGATGAATTGCCGACTTCGTTTAATGTAGAGTCAGAATCGTCGACAGATTCTTTTCTCGGCGATTCTAATGATGTGGCAGTTCCGAGAAAAGGAAACACCAACATAAGAAGAAAAAAGTAACATGGCGTGCTTTGGGGAGAAAAGGACAAATTGATCCTGATTTTGATGATAATTGACAAGTAATTGTTTTCATACATGGATATGCAATATACTTCATATTACATGTTTTTTCATATGTACAAACCTTATTTACTAATAAATGCTTGTTTGTGCTTATTTTGAACAGGATGTCGAAAAGATGAAGAGTGTCACGAGGAAGCTCTTCCGCTTGGGGAGTTCATCGGCGAGTACTCCGGCGAGTACACCGACGAGTCAGGAGGACACCCTATTCCAGGGTAGTTCATCTTCTTCAAACAGACGTCGTCAAGAGCAGCTCCTGAGATGCATAGATCCGACATTAATTGGTCGGCCTATTGCATTTCAACTAGATGAGGAGGTAACTTTCAGATTGTTTTTTATGCCAGTTATAAACTATTACTAATTGTTTCAATACTGTTTTGTAGGAGGAAGAACACTTAGAGAGTGCGGGTCATGAGGATGATCTGGTGGGTGGCGGGCAAGAGGAGGATGTCCCAGAGTGTGCGGCACAGAGGGATGACCCAGAGGGTGTGGGGCAGGGGGATGACCCAGAGGGTGCGGGGCAGGGGGATCTCCCGGAGGGTGCGGGTCAGGAGGAAGGTGCTGAGGCTGCCGGCGGGTCCTCGGTATCTTTCAGGACGAGCCACTTGGTCGCTCCACCAGTAGTCTCTTCCGGTGGAGCCAAGATCGAGATTACGCCTGTTGGAGACAGGTAAGTGTAATACTCTTCTGTTGTTTTGCTTTTGTTTTCAAAAAATTTCTTTCACTAAACTAATTAACTTTATTTATTATGTATTTCTAGATCTTGGATTGACTCTCGGTTCGACGGCACTTCGAGGGTCAGGCAGGTTAACCAGATATTGGGTAACTTGTGCCGTCTGCACTACCCAGGGGTGCTGACAATGCCGACCGATGAGCGGGTTCTATGCCAGACATGGGACCAGTACCGGTTCGCTCCTGACGGGCGCCACGGAACTGCTCAGGGGGCGGTGTCTCATGACTTCTGGGTATGCAAGTGTTTTTTCAATCTACTTTTAGGCTTTTCGAGTTACAACACTGTACTAATCATTACTTTTGCAGTTACGCTTTTGCTTGCCAGAAGTCGGCAATCACCATAACCATGCGCTTCAAGTCTTCAACAACAATGCACATAAGGTGGTGAAGGACGCCATTTCGTATGCCCGCATTCAAGCGAACAATGCTTACTACAAGGAGAAGCTAGGGCAACGAATGAGCAAGGCGACGGGCTCATCGTCAATTTATTTGACTGAAGAAGAATACCGTTCGGTAAACAATTCTAACTTTTTACTCTTCGATTGTTGAGATTTGTTGTCATATAATACAAATAGCATCTCTGTTCAGGTGAGGATTCCGTGGTTTGCAAACCGCGAGGACGCCTATTTCGAATTCTGCAAGATTTGGTCTTCAGCCGCATTTAAGAAGACTTCCGAGCAGAAAAGACAATGCCGCGGGACGGATCCGAAGCACAGATATGGTGCCGACGGACATATTCGCCACGCTAAACGCTTGGTAAGACCGATCTGTCACTCTCTAGCTATACATACATTGTAATGCGACTAACTCATTTCTAATGTACAGGAAGCTAAATCTGGCAACGTGCCAAGTGACATAGAGGTGTATACCTCTGGTCACAAAGGAAGCGATCCGACACAGCCAGATGTCTTGTGTAGCCAGACAGCCACGGACCATTTGGTGAGATGTTATTAAGAGTTGACGTAATTTCATTTTTCTGCGTCTAGCTAATCGGACATGTTTTTTGCAGGCGCAGTATGGTGAACACATGGTTCGACTCCATGGAGAGGACTATGATTGGCGGAGAGAACCTGTGGACCAAATGGCCGTGTACTCCAGCGGAGGTGGCAAAAGCCATGGACGGTGAGACAGTGTTTTTATTAATGTTTTGTGTATGGTATTGTGATGGTAACTAACCCCTGTTAATGTTGCAGGTACTCCATGTTCAATGGAGTTATTGACTCTAGAGCGGTGAGGAGCTCAGAAGTCAGCTCAGTCGTCGCAGAACTCCGTCGGAGTTGGCTCCAGCCATCGTCGCTCAGAAGAAACCCCGGAGATGGTTCGGATGAGGGAGGAAATGAGGCGGCGCGACGAGCACTACATGAAACAACAAGAGTACTATACCGCCTACTTAGCACAACAGCAGGCGATGATCCAAGTAAGCTTACTTTAGAGTGTTGCAGTTCAAAAGTATTCAGAAATAGGTTTAGAACTAACTGATTACATTACAACATGTGTAGCAACTAGCCCAGCAAAACAGTGGATTTGACATGTCCATGTTCCAACCACTACCTCCCCCGCCACCACCACTATCTCCTACATCACCTGAGGTACCTCCTAAATACTTAAGTTAGCGTTTAGAAGGGTAGTTGAGTTCGTTTCTAATTTTTTCTATTTCTTCAGTGTTTCCGTACGCTTGGTCAAGATGGAGCCTCCGGGGCAAATGTGGACGAAGCGGGAGGCAGCGGCGGTGCCCACGACCCAAATGTGGGCGATCAGTGAGTATGGATGTGTATAATGAACCTGGATTGAAACTCGATATGTTATGTGACTTTGTATGTGAATTTGGATGGTATATGTGAATGCGGATGTGTATTGTGACTTTGATTGTGAATTAAGTTGTGTTATGTGATTTTGGATGTTTGCTGAAGTTTTGGATGTGAGATGTGATTTTGGATGATATATGTGAAGTTTGAATGTGATTTTGGATGTGAAATGTGAATTTGGATGATAATTGTGAATGTGATTGAAATTGTGGTTGGATGTGAGTGTGAGTAGGGGAACCAGGAAAAAATAAAAAAAAAATACCAGGTAACTTCCGTCGGCTTTGACCATAGCCGACGGAAGTTAGCTGGTTTCGGCCACGTGGGCAGAAAGGCTAACTTCCGTCGGCTTTGGCCTTAGCCGACGGAAGTTAGCTGCCCCTAACTTCCGTCGGCCAGGCTGGCCGACGGAAGTTAGAGCCCCCTGCTGACGTGGCAGTGTTCGGCGCTAACTTCCGTCGGCTTGACGTGGCCGACGGAAGTTAGCTAACTTCCGTCGGCCGCCGACGGAAGTTAGCTAACTTCCGTCGCCGCGCTTCCGTCGGCCAAAGGCCGACGGAAGATAGCGTTTTGCCGACGGAAGTTGGCTTCTTCCGTCGGGAAAGGGCTAACTTCCGTCGGCTTTGGCCGACGGAAGTTGCCTGTTTTGTTGTAGTGATACCTAACTCCGACAGAGTCCAGAGACAAGAATAACGGGGTATTTCATATACCAGAATCCAGCTATCTACGACTCATTATTTTTATCCTATAGCAGTTGTGCCGGTACATTGGGCACTAGCTAATAATTTTATTTGTAGAGTGACAAGGAGTTAAGGCTCAATAAGCATGGCTTGGGTTTGCACACAAGGACGGGGATCTAATAAATATAAGTGTAGGGCTTGATCTTTGACTAATGCAATATTAACCTATGAGTTATAGCGATAATTTATTAAATCATGGGCTCAATAATGATCAACTGTTTCCACAGAGGTGGTCGATGACTTGCCTTGATCAGCAAAGGGAGATGGAGGAACCTCGGGGTAGAACTCCGGCTCCTCGACGAACTCGTAGTCTTCTCAATACGGAAAATAAACAACACATTCAATAAACAGATAAAAATCCACCAAATAATAAGCATACATATTTGTGGGTTTATTATGTGGAATAAAGTTTTAATATTATGATGTTTGGTGAATAAATAGTAAACTTAATTTCTTAGGGCTTTCTAATTTATTTTTCTGAATTAATAATTTATCCCTAAGGGGTTTTTATTCATTTATTTATTAAAAATATTTTGGGTAACAATAACATACTGTTTTTATGGCATTAATGTGTAGAGAATATTATTCCGGTTTTAACAAATTGGAATGGTGAAATTTGGAGTTAAAATGAGAAAGTTATGAATTTTAAAAGTTTAAATCAATTTCTGGAATTTTATTTAAACAGAAAATGGGCTCTGGTCCACGGTGAGCCAGGCCCACGGTGGACCGCAGCACTATGCGCGTGGACCGGATCCACCAGATCCGTTGGATCCAGATCCGGCGACCAGGCGCGAGGCGGGATCCTTAAGTGGCACGAACGCCCAGGATTAAAACGGAGCAAAGGGGTATGCGTGGACGCACCATATCACTCTGGGGTTTTAAGTTATGATCAACGGCCGAGATGGCACCGTACCCCTTCGATCAGATCTGAGGGCCCTGATTAAATCCCGAAGGGATTTAACCGTAGCCCTCCGATCGTGATCGGACGGCCAGAGTGTGATCCGGCACGGCACGATGTAAGGGGCGCGTACCCCCCTTCGTCTCCGGCCACGGCGGGCTCGGGTGCGGCTACGACGGCGGCGGCGAGGGCCTAGGGGCCTAGCTAGGGCCAAAAATGGAACGCGGAGGTGCAGGGGGTCCTGACAGTACCTTCGGTGGCGACGAAGGTGGTCCGGAAGTGATCGGCGGCGAGCATAGACGGTGAAGGGGGTTCGGGTGGTCGATGGCGACGGCGATCCGGTGGTCTTCACGGTGGTGGCTAGGGCTAAGGGAGCCGGGGTCAACGGCGATGGCTCGCCGGAGTCGAGGCAGAGAGGCATCCCGAAAAAATGGGGAATGGAGGCTCTGTTCTCGCTCGGCACGGGTTGCTTTGGTGTGGGCAGAGGGCGGCGTATACAGGGGTACTTATAGGGGGTCGCCGGCGTCCAGATGGCAGGGAATTCCGAGGAACCCGAAGGTTGGTTTCCATCTCCAGCGAGGGTTTCCAAAAGCTTTGGATAGCTTTCCCTTGAGCGCGAAAACGCGTCGCCGTGGATGGAAAGGAGGCGGCGGCGTGCGGGGAAGGTGATCTGGGGTTGGATCGGGCGATCGCGGTGGCCGGCGGCGAGGAAACAGAAAGGGATCGCCGGGAGGAAGGAAGGGGGTGATCCCCTTCCATGGAGAAGACGGATCTGACAGGTGGGCTCCACCTGTCAGAGGGCGAACGGGAAACGAGCTCCGACAGGCGGGGCCGAGCGGTCAATGGGCGAAGGCGGGCGCAGGAGGCTGCCACGTGGGGCCAGGCGGGGCGCGGCGGGAGAGAGGGAAGCGGGGAAACGCGCTGACAGGCGGGTCCCACATGTCGGTGGCTGGCGATTTGGACTGGGCTAGGCTCGGTCACTTTGAAGGTTGAGGCCCAATAAGGATTTTAATTATTTTATGATTTAAAATAAATCCAGTAATTCATTTATTTGATTAAGGGTTGAATCACTGTTGATAAAAATTTGTAAAAATTCCTAAAATTATATCTTAGTCTCTAGTTCATCTCACAAAATTTTCCAGTCCATATTCTGAATATTTCTTCCTGTTGGCTTTAATAAGGCTCTTTTAGGATTTCCTTTAATATTAAAATCCAGAAATGATTTATATAATAATTTTCTTTTACTTTATTGGTTTTTATTCCTTGGGGTGTTACAATCCTATCCCCCTTACATAGAATCTCGTCCTCGATATTCGGATCGATCCTCGAATAACTCAGGATGCTGTGCTTTGAGTTCATCTTCTTTTTCCCAAGTAGCTTCCTCTACCGGATGATTGCTCCACTGCACTTTGCAGGAACGAATGACCCGACTCCTGGTAATCCTTTCTTTGACTTCCAATATTTTAACAGGCTTTTCCACATAGGTCAGATCCTCTTGAACATCTAGTTGCTGTAGGTCCACTTGATTTGTCGGGACGCGAAGACACTTTTTGAGTTGAGATACATGAAACACGTCATGTACTCCAGCCAATGAGGGCGGTAATTCCAACTGATAAGCAACTTTGCCTTGGCGTCGAACAATGGGAAATGGTCCAACATATCGAGGGGCCATCTTTCCTCTCATGTTAAACCGTTGAGTGCCACGGAGAGGCGTAACTCGAAGGTAAACATGATCTCCTTCTTCAAAGGCTAGGTCTCGGCGACGATTGTCTGCGTAGCTCTTTTGTCGTGATTGGGCTGTCTTGAGTCGGTCTCTAATGATCCGTACCTTCTCTTCAGCTTCACGAAGATTGTCCGTTCCGCACACTTGAGATTCACCAATTTGATCCCAAAGTAGGGGTGTTCTGCACTTACGTCCATATAAGGCTTCAAAAGGAGACATCTAAAGACTGGCTTGATAGCTGTTGTTGTACGAAAACTCAGCGTATGGTAAGTTCTTGTCCCATGTGGCTCCAAAATCTAAGACACATGCCCGTAACATATCCTCCAATATCTGATTTACCCTCTCTGTTTGTCCATCCGTATGAGGGTGGTAGGCAGTACTGAAGTTCAATCTCGTGCCCACCTCCTCTTGAAGGTTCTTCCAAAAACGAGAGGTGAACTGACTTCCTCTATCAGACACTATCTTCTTGGGCACTCCATGAAGACACACAATGCGGGCCATGTATAGTTCTGCAAGCTTAGGGCCACTAAAGGTCGTCTTGACGGCTATGAAGTGTGCTACTTTCGTAAGCCGGTCGATGATCACCCAAATAGAATCATATCCAAGTTGGGTCTTTGGGAGTCCGGTGATGAAGTCCATTCCGATCTCTTCCCACTTCCATTCAGGTACTTTAAGTGGCTGTAACAATCCTGCAGGTCTCTGATGTTCAGCTTTTACTCTTCTGCAGGTGTCACATTCGGCGACGAACTGTGCAATCTCCCTCTTCATACTAACCCACCAATAACGTTCCTTCAGGTCCTGGTACATCTTGGTACTGCCGGGATGAATCGTCTTGTGGGCTTCTCTCAGGATAAGGGTCTTTATCTCCGGCTTATCCGGCACACATATCTGGGTTCCAAACCATATGGTGCCATTCTCGTCCTCTGAAAATCCTGGGGCTTTACCTTGTCTCATGTTCTTCTTAATGGCAGCTATATCTGGGTCTTCTAACTGAGCTTCTTGGATTTGCTCAAATAGAACTGGCTGGGTCTCCAAGGTGGCTAGGTATGCGCCGATGGTCAACCCGAGATTCAACTTTTCCATCTCTTCACATAACAAGGGTGCATGTTCCTGAATCATCATGGTTGTGCAATATCCCTTGCGACTTAATGCATCAGCTACCACATTAGCTTTTCCGGGGTGGTAGTGGATACCTAAGTCATAGTCCTTTATTAATTCCAACCATCATCTTTGCCTTAGGTTAAGGTCTGGCTGTGTGAAGATGTACTTCAGACTCTTGTGATCCGTAAAGATCTCACAGCGATTCCCGACCAAATAATGCCTCCAAATCTTAAGGGCGTGCACAACTGCAGCTAATTCCAAGTCGTGGGTTGGGTAGTTCAACTCATGAGGTCTCAACTGACGAGAGGCATAAGAGATAACTTTTCCATCTTGCATAAGAACACATCCCAATCCTTGGCGAGATGCGTCACAATAGACATGGAAGTCTTTCCGGATATCGGGTAGGGTCAGTATGGGTGCTGACACCAGACGGGTCTTGAGAGTGCAGAAACTTTCCTCGCATTCAGGAGTCCATTCAAACTTTTCTCCTTTCTGCAATAACTTAGTCATAGGCTTGGCTTTCTTGGAAAAATTCTCAATGAATCTCCGATAATATCCGACCAAACCTAGAAAACTTCGTATCTCAGATACGTTTGTGGGTGGCAACCAATCTGTAACTGCTTCCACGGTGGCAGGATCTACTGCAATGCCTTGTTCAGAGATAATGTGTCCAAGGAACTTCACTTCTGCCGTCCAGAATTTACACTTGCTGTACTTGGCATATAACTGGTGTTCCCTTAGCTTGCCTAGAGTTAACCGGAGGTGAGTCTCGTGCTCTTTCTGATCCTTGGAATAAATTAGGATGTCGTCTATAAAGACCACGATGAATTTGTCCAAATATTCCATGAACACCTTATTCATCATGTTCATGAAGAATGCAGGGGCGTTGGTCAATCCAAAGGACATAACCGTGCACTCGTACAATCCATAACGGGTGGTAAAGGCCGTCTTGGGTATATCTTCTTCTCGAATCCTCAACTGATGATATCCAGAACGCAGGTCGATCTTCGAGAATACCGTAGCTCCCTTTAGCTGGTCGAAGAGATCATCAATCCGAGGCAACGGGTACTTATTCTTGATGGTTACTTCATTCAAAGCGCGGTAATCTACACACATACGCTTAGCCTTGTCTTCTTTCTTCTCGACGAAGATGACGGGGGCACCCCATGGTGATGTACTTGGTCAGATGTAGCCTTTCTTCTCGAGATCCTCCAATTGCTGCTTCATCTCAGCTAACTCATTAGCGGCCATCCGGTATGGTCGCTTGTAAATAGGGGTAGTCCCGGGTACCAAATCGATCCTAAACTCGATGTCCCTCTTGGGTGGCATCCCTGGTAAATCCTCTGGGAATACGTCCGGGTATTCACTGACTACCGGTATTTCTTTCAAGGTAATCTGATGCAGCCTTGGTCTTCTGATCTTCAGGCTTGGCATTTGGAATGCGATGACGATCCCTTCTTCACTGGTCACAGTCACTTTTCTCTGGGCACATTCTATTACTCCTTGGTGTTTATTGAGCCAATCCATTCCTAGAATGAGATCCAAGCCTTGGCATTCAATAAGGATGGGATCGGCCCAAAATATGGTGCCGTGGATATCTATCCATACTTTTGGGCTATAGGTTAGGGCTAGGGTTTGTTTTCCCGGGGTGACTATTTGTACGGCTCTGGGTAGTTCTTCTTTGTTTAGATTGTTCTTTTCCACAAAATCAGTTGATATGAAGGAGTGTGTAGCTCCAGTGTCAAATAAAACCACGACAAGTGCTGAATGTACCAAGAACTTACCCATCACTATCTCTGGTGCGGCCTGAGCTTCTTCAGCGGTGACGTGATTGACTCGGGTGCGGATGGCGGGGTTCGCGGCAACTCCTTGGACGCGCTTGGGGTAAGGGCACGCATTGGAGTAATGTCCTTCTTGGCGGCAGTTGAAGCAAACCACTGGCTTGCCGTGCTTGTCGCGCAGGATTTCCGCCTTCTTTGCTGGGACGGGTGGTGCAGCTGGTGCGGCAGGAGCGGGGCGAGACTGTCCGGCTCCGGCGTTGGCGGCGGGTGGTGCTGGACGATATACCGGGCGAGGGTGGTACTGTGGTGCTAGAGGAGGAGGTGTGAAGCGGGGCCTCTAAGCCATGCCTTGATTTTGCCTAAAGGCCATCATTCTCTTCTTTTTCAGGTCGACCTTGTTCTGCTGGGTCTCCTGAATGATAGCCTTGTTCACCAGCTTTTGGAAGCTGGTATAATCTCCAGAGATAAGCTGTAGGGACAGCTCATCCTTTAGTCCCCGGAGGAACTTAGCCTGCCTAGCCGCATCTGTACGGACCTCCTCAGGTGTGTACCGGGCCAGTCTGTTGAACTCATGCAGATACTCGGTTACGGACCTGCTTCCCTGCTGCAGGTCCCTGAACTCCTGCTGCTTCTGAGCTATGATGCCGTCGGGGATGTGGGCGGCACAGAAGGCAGCTGAGAACTCCGCCCAAGTATGGACGTGTCCCTCGGGCAGAGTCTCGCGAAGATTGTCCCACCATTCTGCGGCGGGACCATGAAGCTGATGGGTGGCGAAGGCCACCTTCTCCTGCTCAGTGCAGGTAAGGAGATCGAGCTTCTTCTCGATGGTCCTTAACCAATCCCGGGCCTCCATGGGGTTGGTGTTGCTCGAGAAGGTCGGTGGGCGAACTCGGAGAAATTCCGAGAGTTGGGAGGCGGGAGCGGGAGCTGGAGTGGCGGGTCGGGGCAGCTCGGGCTGTTGATGGAGGTGGAAGAAATGAGCCTGCTGCTCCTGCATCTACTGCTGCTATTGCATCTGGTTTAAAAGGGATGAGATCAGCTGGTTCTGTGTGGCCATCATTTCAGCCAGAGTGGGGTGGTTGGCGACCGGGGCTTGCCTCTGCCCAGTTGCTCCCCACTGAGGCAGGTTCCCGTTGTCTCCTCCGTTCTGAGGAGCGTCGGAACCCTGAGTGTTGGTCATCCTGAAGTTTTCAAAGTAGACGATATTTACTTGGAGGATATCATTATTATTAAGTTTTATTCAAAAATTTGCCGTTCTTGCGGTTACATCTTATTTATATCTTCATTCATGCCTTATTTTTGACATGAATGATAATACAATCAAGTAAAAAGAAAAGCAATCAACCGTAAATCTACGTCTATGGTAGCTCGGGGGACGGCTCGATCACGGGCTTGTGGGAGACGGTCGGGGTCGAGGAGCTGGATGGTCCGGCGGGTGGAGCACTGCGGGAGATCCTCTTGGGCCTCACGGTGGGGATCCGAAGGGGTGTCTTCTTGCAAGGCGGAAGAGGTGCGATCTCCTCAATGTCCTTCTTTAATTCCTCGATCTGGTAGCGGAGCTGTGGGTTGGTGGCGACGCGCTACCGAAGGAGCTCATTCTGACGACGTAACTCCTCTGCCTCGGCAGCCAAACGGTGTCCCTGCTGGATACGACGACGAAGATCTCCGTTCTCGCGGTTCAGATCCTCAGAAGAGTGTCGGTAAAAGCTGATCGTGTCACGCTGTCCATTGGCGTCCTGTAGTGCCTCGTAATGGAGATCATCCATGGCCTCCAACAAGCGCATGGTATGGCCAATCGTAGAATGACGCTGGGAGAGTGTGCTGACGAAAACGCTGTGGGGACTCCTTGGAGTGCGAAGAGGCACGAAGCGGAAATCTGTGTCATAGAGCTCAGTGTCATAGATCATCCGGAGCTCTGTGAGTGCCTGGAGGGCGGTGCGCTGACTGGCAACCAAGAAGGTAGGTCCTCCTCTGTGATAGGTGTGAGCTGTCTGAGGGGAGGGCTGGACGACGACGGTGACCTCACAGAAGCTTTCTTCCTCGTCGGGGAAGACTCCATGGTACATTGGCTCGTGCTCAAATCCGAGGAAACCGACGAGCATGCGTAGTTCGCGGATGAATCCGGCCTCATCACGAAGAGTCCCGCTCATGGTATGGACCGGCATCTACAAAAGAGAGAAAGTTTTTGTGAAAAACACGGAAGATGAGAGGATAAGTAATTTAAGAAAATATAGTGAATAGATATATAAGTCCTAAGGTCAGGTCTGTTTGGCTTCCTACAGTCAAGTCGGCTCTAATACCATCTTGTCGCGCCCCGATTTAATAAATCAAGACTTTATTGAAATTCCATAGAAAATCAATAAAACAAGACGTTCATCAAGCGACCACGTATAATATGGGCAATCATTTACGGTTCGTAGACCGCATTAATACAAAAGTGAATGAAAATGAAGAGAAACTAATAAAATCAAGGGTCCTAGATGAACGCCTCCTTCCAGTCTCGCCTTGACTGGGTCGCTACTCCATACCTTCATCCTCCTCGTGGTAGACGGGCTCTGATGGTGTAAGTCAACGGGGTGAGTACAGATGTACTCAGCAAGCCACCGAATGAAAATATAATGCAAGGTAGTAACAAGGGAGATAGTGGCTAGTTTTGCGGAAGCAGCATAATTGTAAAGCATTAAATGTGAGCAATTTATTAGTTCTGAAAAGTAAACATGAGTATGCATCATCATCTTCTAACTCGAGGAGTACGTTTTACCTCCTCGCACAACAGTCCTTACATGCCATGAATAACTCAACCAGTCAAACAATTGTAAACTAATTGCGAGTAGTCACACAACCCGCCCTTGACCGTGGGCTCGGCTTTTCGAAAAGATTCAATTACTCTGATCAGAGATGTACCAATGTACCCACAAGGCACGCACTCATCACTTACACTAAAGTGTAACGAGATGACCCATTTCACGGGAACTCGTGCCAAAACCTTCCATATGGTCTTCCCCGACTCAACAGCACCCTCTTATAGGTTTCGTACCGTGTCTCGCCATGTCGAGTTTCCACAATACCCCCCTTGAGCCATCGTCGGTACAAGGCGCCCTGAGGGCTAGCCCCTTGCCCCCTCCACTATGGTGCCGTGAGACGGAGTGTTCCACACTTCCAGTTAGGACTTACCCAATAGACTTGTGGTTGGTACGGAAGTGCTTTGCAACAGATCCCGCAGACCGGTCCTTATAGTGCCCCGGGTGCGACATACCCAAAACCCGAGCTTGCACCCGGAACCCACCATACTTATAACATACCTAACTCCAACAGAGTCCAGAGACAAGAATAACGGGGTATTTCATATACCAGAATCCAGCTATCTACGACTCATTATTTTTATCCTATAGCAGTTGTGCCGGTACATTGGGCACTAGCTAATAATTTTATTTGTAGAGTGACAAGGAGTTAAGGCTCAATAAGCATGGCTTGGGTTTGCACACAAGGACGGGGATCTAATAAATATAAGTGTAGGGCTTGATCTTTGACTAATGCAATATTAACCTATGAGTTATAGCGATAATTTATTAAATAATGGGCTCAATAATGATCAACTGTTTCCACAGAGGTGGTCGATGACTTGCCTTGATCAGCAAAGGGGGATGGAGGAACCTCGGGGTAGAACTCCGGCTCCTCGACGAACTCGTAGTCTTCTCAATACGGAAAATAAACAACACATTCAATAAACAGATAAAAATCCACCAAATAATAAGCATACATATTTGTGGGTTTTATTATGTGGAATAAAGTTTTAATATTCTGATGTTTGGTGAATAAATAGTAAACTTAATTTCTTAGGGCTTTCTAATTTATTTGTCTGAATTAATAATTTATCCCTAAGGGGTTTTTATTAATTTATTTATTAAAAATATTTTGGGTAACAGTAACATACTGTTTTTATGGCATTAATGTGTAGAGAATATTATTCCGGTTTTAACAAAATTGGAATGGTGAAATTTGGAGTTAAAATGAGCAAGTTATGAATTTTCAAAGTTTAAATCAATTTTTGGAATTTTATTTAAACAGAAAATGGGCTCTGGTCCACGGTGAGCCAGGCCCACGATGGACCGCAGCACTATGCGCGTGGACTGGATCCACCAGATCCGTTGGATCCAGATCCGGCGACCAGGCGCGAGGCAGGATCCTTAAGTGGCAACGGACGGCCGGGATTAAAACAGAGCGAAGGGGTACGCGTGGACGCACCAGATCACTCCGGGGTTTTAAGTTATGATCAACGGCCGAGATGGCACCGTACCCCTTCGATTAGATCTGAGGGCCCTGATTAAATCCCGAAGGGATTTAACCGTAGCCCTCCGATCATGATCGGACGGCCAGAGTGCGATCCGACACGGCACGACGTAAGGGGCGCGTACCCCCCTTCGTCTCCGGCGACGGCGGGCTCGGGTGCGGCTACGACGGCGGCGGCGAGGGCCTAGGGGCTTAGCTAGGGCCAAAAATGGAACGCGGAGGTGCAGGGGGTCCTGACAGTACCTTCGGTGGCGACGAAGGTGGTCCGGAAGTGACCGGCGGCGAGCGTAGACGGCGAAGGGGGTTCGGGTGGTCGATGGCGACAGCGATCCGGTGGTCTTCACGGCCGATGGAGGCGTGGCCAAGGACAGGTGGACGGCGGCGGACCCGACGGTGGTGGTGGCTAGGGCTAAGGGAGCCGGGGTCGACGGCGATGGCTCGCCGGAGTCGAGGCAGAGAGGGAGCCCGAAAAATGGGGAATGGAGGCTCTGTTCTCGCTCGGCACGGGTTGCTTTGGTGTGGGCAGAGGGCGGCGTATACAGGGGTACTTATAGGGGGTCGCTGGCGTCCAGATGGCAGGGAATTCCGAGGAACCCGAAGGTTGGTTTCCATATCCGGCGAGGGTTTCCAAAAGCTTCAGATAGCTTTCCCTTGAGCGCGAAAACGCGTCGCCGTGGATGGAAAGGAGGCGGTGGCGTGCGGGGAAGGTGATCCGGGGTTGGATCGGGCGATCGCGGTGGCCGGCGGCGAGGAAACAGAAAGGGATCACCGGGAGGAAGGAAGGGGGCGATCCCCTTCCATGGAGAAGACGGATCTGACAGGTGGGCTCCACCTGTCAGAGGGCGAACGGGAAAACGAGCGCCGACAGGTGGGGCCGAGCGGTCAGTGGGCGAAGGCGGGCGCAGGAGGCTGCCACGTGGGGCCAGGCGGGGCGCGGCAGGAGAGAGGGAAGCGGGGAAACGCGCTGACAGGCGGGTCCCACATGTCGGTGGCTGGCGATTTGGACTGGCTGGGCTCGGTCACTTTGAAGGTTGAGGCCCAATAAGGATTTTAATTCTTTTCTGATTTAAAATAAATCCAGTAATTCATTTATTTGATTAAGGGTTGAATCACTATTGATAAAAATTTGTAAAAATTCCTAAAATTATATCTTAGTCTCTAGTTCATCTCATAAAATTTTCCAGTCCATATTCTGAATATTTCTTCCTGTTTGGCTTTAATAAGGCTCTTTTAGGATTTCCTTTAATATTAAAATCCAGAAATGATTTATATAATAATTTTCTCTTACTTTATTGGTTTTTATTCCTTGGGGTGTTACAAGAGGTGACTTAAGGCAAGAGCTTGAGGCACGAGAGTAAGCAGGAAGGACTACAGTTGTGTTTGGTTGAGCTGTAGATTCTTAAAAAACTTGTTATGTGCTATGAGCTGTGGAAAAATTGTTGTGAATTGGGAGCTATGGAAAAGTTGAGAAGTTATTTGGTTGAAGTAGCTGCGGATTTATTTTTTACTAGTAAATGTTTGTAATTGTTTAATGAGGTGTATTTAGATAATTTTTATAATAAGGAAATTTTCTCTTGGAACCAACAATTTATTTCCTTCGGAAAAATGGAAATTAAAAAAGGAAAAAGAAAGAAATTTCCAGAAATTGGTTTATGGGAACATAAACTATATTCAACAAATAGAAACATTACAAAATTATTTCAATGCCGCAATTTGCAGCAAGGAATGTACAAAAATCTATGGTACGACATCGATCGGTACTGTGGAGCTTAATGATTTTTTTAATTCTAAAAAAATCAAATAAAATCTGAAAAATAGGAGACTTGTCGTGGTGTTATAATATTATAGGTAGATACTATGATAAAATTTTAAAAATGTTTTAAGAGAGTTATCATACAAGATTTTAAGAAACTTGAGATTTTCTTGAGAGGAATTAGAGTTTTGAGAAAAAGTAGGTTATGGTTGAAAATAAATAGATGGTTAAATCTTTGTTTGAATTTGAAACTTTTTTATAATCAAAATACAACATATCTCATTCTATATAAATTTTTTGTATTTTTCTAGATCCATTTGCTATTTTTAACTCATTAATTGTGTTTCTAGGATTTAACTTGAATATATGAAATTTGAACTGCAAATACCTAAAATAATGCACTAAAATTTATTAGAAAAATTATATTAACTATTTTATGTCCATTTTTAGTTCTTATCCACTAAATTTAAATAAAATTTAAAAAATCTATGTTACGACATCTATCGGTAATGTGGAGCTTAAGGGTTTTTTAATTCTTAAAAATTAAATAAAGTCTGAAAAATACGAGACTTGTCGTGGTGTTATAATACTAAGTGAGTTCACAACTTCAACGCTTAGAAAATAGTATCACAAATTACCGCTCTTTCTAGTGTGCGAAGATGGTTGCGTGTTCGATCCTCATGCCGATGATTGAAACTGCAAAAAAAATATTTAGCACAATTGTATATAACAATAACGACAAAAACAGTATTAGAAACTCACATTGCCGCTTTGTGAAGTGTGCGGAGATGGTTGAGGGTGATGAAGTGCAAATATGAAGGGTGCATGTGGTGACTGAGGCACGCCCATTTGACCTGAAAAAGATCCACCAATCCACGCAAAAAACTATTGCATCTGGGCCTGCATCCGAGCCTCCATCTGGGCCTGCCACTCGGCCCTTTGTGAATCTTGTTCATCTAGTCCGGCCTACAAACCATTAATGCAGAGTCATTAGCATTCCTTAAATAAAAATTGAAAGGTTTGATGATTGATGAAATTGAACTAACCTGTAGCTCGACAATTAGACCAATAGATGTGTCTCGGTGAGGGCGTATACCCGGACCGAAGGCCGAGATCAAGGTTCTCACCTCAGACAGAAAGGGGGTACTACGGGGATCAATGGCACCGTCACCCATCAAATAGCACCCATGTCTCTTGCCTCCTCCAGCCCTCATGACCACCTCTCCATCGATGTTATGTGCGGCTGGGTCATAATCAAGACCATGCACTTCTCTCACCATCGGCGTGTAGTCATAGAGGCCTTGATATGCATTTTGGTTAGTATACGACTCAACGGAGTCATATGGATTATTAGTGTTGCCTTCAACACCCCTCCCTTTGTGAGCCAGAGCATATGCCATGACTTGGGAGCATTCTTGACTCACGTTGGCCGTTTACTACAACAAGAAAAGAGTTAGAGATATATTGTGCAATTAAGCGAAAAAAAGAAAAGCACAATGAGAAACCAAGTTGAGATGTGCATTGGTTTCAAGTTTATGATGAGTGATTGACAAGTTTCCTTCTGGACGAAAGGGTCCCTCCAAAGGGGTTAGGAGGTGGTTTACCGAAGGGTTCGGTGTTTGCTAGTTGCAGCTGTTGCAACAGAGTATGTCTGTCAGAGGGATCCGACACCATACGATGAAAAATCGGTACCGAAGGGCTCGGTACTTTGGGCGGTACACCATAGTGTGTGCCGAAGGTTGTTTACCGGAGAGGTCTCCGGGGTACTAGAAACACTTGTCTGCTTGTTGGTGGTGTGCAGGTGACTTCAGAGGCGATGAATGGTTCGCAATAAGTGAACCTGGGTCAAGCAGGGAGCTTGATGCAGGCGATAAATTGTGGATAAATTGTCTCCCTTTCTTGTCAGGGGCGTCCGACGCACTTTCATAGTGCCTCCATGAGTACGTAGGCTCCATCCTCCCATCAATAGAAACCAAACCAAGGAAATTATCCCTGATAAGAAGCCCGAGGATGCCTTTTACATGGCGTGAGCACTCGCGACCTTCCCGTTCAACCATAATCCAATTCCTACACCAGTGTCGTAAAAATTATTAGTATGTGTCAGAAAACAAAACTGGTGAAAGGAATACACTTCTTCATTCTCCCACCTCGAGGTCTAGATGAGGACCCGACCTCATCTTGAGAGGTGGATTTACTTTTACCGCCTTTTCTAAGTACGACCTCTATTTTTTTCTTTAAACCCCCAATGATTTTCAATCACCCGCTACGAAAATGAGTAAATCACTTTAGAAAAAACGTGCAATGCGTTATAAAAAATTAATATACAATTAAACATAATTCCCATACAGATGTTAGAAATAGTCGTCGTCGTTCGGATTTACTAGATCATATGTATCGTCATAACTATCACGTGATATGATATAATCGTTTAGCTGATCAGGAGGTAGAATTTTGTCGTCATTGTAATTGCCTAAGTGTAATATCTCTAGTAGTTCTAAGTCCCTTCCATTCTGAATCTCGTCTCCTTCATTAACATCTTGTACATTCTGCCTGCTAAACGTTGTCTCTAAGAATACTTCAGTGTTCTTGATCCAATCCAAGGTCACCTCGGACTAACTATGGAGACCTTTGTACATCCACTCACGATCATCCATCTTGTACTAAACTAGGAAACAACACCCGTGTTTAGGGGTTAGCGATAAACGAGATGCATCTAAATGTCTAATAGGTAAAGATAGGTCCTAATCCCACTAGAGAATGCGTAGATTGGACACATTGTCATGCTCTGTTCCGATCTGACCCAAGATTTCGGCAGCATCTCCCCGTCATTCTCCAAACGCACGTCTTGCCAACATGCCAAGAGGATGTGTGTTCGGATAACAACGGGGAGGTGCTACCGAAACCTTGGGTCGAATCGGAACGGGGCATGAAAACGAGCTCAATCTATGCATCCTCCGGCTGTCCAAACGTGGATATTTCAAAACAGTTACAACCATATATATGCAAAGACATGCATAATCCAAACCATAACTCTTTCGAACGGGAGGCGCTTAGGTTACGTGAAAATAACTAGAAAATATAAAAAAAATTGACAACATCTCATCTCTATTTGATACGCACCGAATCGGCTCGGCGAATTGGCCCGATCTTCACGACACTAGGTTTTGGTAATGGGGATAACTTGCTGAAAAAATTCAGTGGGGTAAAAGGCTTTACACCTGGCCAAGGTTGGATGCGGCCAAGCGACGGGGAGAGAGACACCGAAACCACGGAGACTTCAACTCGATCTTCGAACGACCGCAGAACCACAACCGGAGCTAATCCACACAAGACGGGGCAGCCGTACTGCAACCCGCAGAGCACGAATTAGTGGATCTCAGAGAGATCTCTCCATAAGTTCAAGAAGAACAAGGAAGAACAAGGGTTGAGTAAGACACTCAAGCAGCTCGGCTGCAAATATCACTGGAATAATCTTAATTCATCAAAAGTTCCTCTTGGCTTACAAATAAGGGGTATTTATACTAATAACTA
Organism: Zizania palustris; assembly: GCA_019279435.1. Classification (NCBI taxonomy): domain Eukaryota; kingdom Viridiplantae; phylum Streptophyta; class Magnoliopsida; order Poales; family Poaceae; genus Zizania; species Zizania palustris. The sequence goes on from JAAALK010000016.1 coordinate 22,149, forward strand.
GTCTCTAAAAATATATGTGAACTGAAAGATCCACGTGGGAAGGTGGAAGGCCAACGGGTTTGATCATTCATGCAGTGGTCGTCAATCTCCCGCTTGTCTTCTGGCCTTCCGAGTGGTCTTCAATGTTTTAATCATAACTCCACCTAGGAACATCCAAAAGACGCGGGACCAGATGCGTTGGAAAGCTAATTTGATAACCTTTCACACCATGTGTAGCATGCTTCACGAAATATTGTAGAGCGATACAGCTTCTCACGGAAAATTTGGATATCAGGCTGACTATTGATCTTCTGAATAGTCTGCACCAAAAGCACTCAGCTGCCAAGCTGGAAGCTCTAAAGCACTCGGAACTTAGTGGCATTAGAAAGTTGACTTCAACACCTTTCCAAAAATTACTCATGGACCTTCACAGCTTTTATGAATCAAGAGATATGACTGTTTCTTCATGACAGTTCTGCCATGCCGAACTGGTTCGACGTAGTTCTCCTCTCTGGTTCAGTCTCGGCATGTCCTTGTCATCCTCCTTGGTGAACCTGAGTAATAGCAACAAGCACAACTTAGGAAGTATATAATTCTCATTAATAAATGGAATTTCATAAAGTAGCGCGTGCACCTCTTGTTGTAGCTGTTTAGCTCGGTTACGAGTAATTGGTCCATCGAAGACATGAGCTGGTTCAGCTTGACTTGATGATTGTTCCATCTTGCTTGGTGTAGTCGGTATACTTGATGGTGTGGTCGGTGTGGGCATATCATCATCCCCCCCTTGAAAAAGAGTCGTCCTCGACTCGTCCAATCCAAAGAATGGAGAGAGGTCGGACACATTAAAACTGGTACTCACACCATAAGTACTTGGCAGATCAATTTCATAAGCGTTGTCGTTGATCTTGCGTAGAACTTTGAATGGTCCATCAGCCCGGGGTTGCAACTTGGTCTTGCGCAGCTCTGGAAAATGATCCTTCCGAAGGTGCACCCAAACCAAGTCCCCTGGTACGAATAATACCTTCTTGCGACCCTTGTTAGCTTGCTTCTCATACTTCTTGGTCATCCTTTCAATATTGGCCCGAGCTCTATCATGAATGTTCTTGACAAATTCAGCTCGGCTGCTTGTGTCGAAGTTCACACGTTCCTGCATGGGTAAATACAAAAGATCTATGGGAGCAGTGGGTTTGAATCCATATACAATTTCAAATGGACAAAATCTAGTGGTCGAATGTACTGCCCGATTGTATGCAAACTCAACATGTGGCAAGCTTTCTTCCCATAGTTTTAGGTTCTTCTTAAGGATAGCTCGCAGCAACATTAAGTGTGTGATTCACAACTTCAGTTTGGCCGTCCGTTTGTGGATGACATGTTGTGGAGAACAGCGGTCTTGTCCCAAGTTTGCCCCACAATGTCTTCCAAAAGTAGCTTAAGAATTTGGTGTCACGATCCGACACAATGGTACGTGGTACTCCATGTAGTCGCACAATTTCCCTGAAAAATAATTCAGCAATATGGGAAGTATCGTCGCTCTTGTGGCAAGGAATAAAATGTGCCATTTTGCTGAAACGATCAACCACGACAAAAATTGAATCCTTTCCCCTTTTGGTCCGTGGTAACCCAAGAACAAAATCCATTGAAATGTCCTCCCAAGGTGCATTAGGAATAGGAAGAGGAGTATATAAACCATGAGGGTTCAGACGAGACTTAGCTTCGTGGCAGTTTTCGCAGCGAAGAACATGTCTCTCTACATCTCGTCTCAGTTTTGGCCAAAAGAAATGGTCGGCCAGCACTTGCTCCGTCTTCTTGGCTCCAAAATGGCCCATAAGTCCACCTGCATGAGCTTCCTGCACAAGTAAAATTCGAACAGAGCAATCTAGAATACAAAGTTTGTTAGCGCGAAATAAAAATCCATCATGCACATGATACTTTTCCCATCCTTTGTCATTACCACACTTGTCATATGGTTCAGCAAAGTATGAATCAGTGGCATATAATTCCTTTATACTTTCCAAGCCGAGAATTTTAGCATCAAGTTGTGTGACCAAAGCATGTCGTCGAGATAAAGCATCAGCTACAATATTGTCTTGACCTTTCTTATATTTGACAATATAAGGAAAGGACTCAATAAATTCACTCCACTTAGCATGTCGTTTATTCAGTTTTAGTTGTCCCTTAAGATGTTTCAATGATTCATGGTCTGAATGTATCACAAATTCTTTAGGATAAAGGTAGTGTTGCCATGTTTCCATACTTCGAACAAGAGCATATAATTCTTTATCATAAACTGAATGATTCAAAGTTGGACCACTTAGCTTTTCACTGAAGAATGCAATTGGTCTCTTTTCCTGCATCAGCACGCCTCCAATCCCAACTCCACTTGCATCACATTCAATTTCAAATGCCTTGTTGAAATCTGGAAGTGCAAGGACTGGGGCTGTTGTGAGCTTCGTCTTTAATTCTTCAAAAGCCTTTTGTTGTGCTTCTCCCCACTTGAAATGTACGTCTTTCTTGGTCAGCTCATTGATTGGAGCAGCGATTGTGCTGAAATCTTTCACAAATCGCTGGTAGAAACCAGCTAGTCCAAGGAAGCTTCTCACTTGGCTCACATTCTGTGGTGGCGTCCATTCGTGTATAGCTTTTACTTTCTCAGCATCCACCTCCACGCCTTGTCCTGAAATAACAAAACCAAGGAAAACTACCTTGTCGGTGCAGAAGGTGCACTTCTCAAGGTTAGCGTACAATTTTTGTTCACGCAGGACAGCAAGCACGCTCTGGATATGTGCAACATGTTCTTCAAGAGTCTTGCTGTAGATTAGGATGTCATCAAACTAAACCACAACAAATTTACCAATGAAAGTTCTAAGCACATGATTCATTAATCGCATAAATGTACTAGGTGCATTGGTTAAACCGAAGGGCATCATTAACCATTCATACAATCCAAACTTTTTTTAAAGGCTGTTTTCTACTCATCTCCTTCTTTCATACGAATATGATGATAGCCACTTCTTAAATCAATTTTAGTGAAAAAAATAGCACCACTAAGTTCATCAAGCATGTCATCTAAGCGAGGAATGGGATGCCTATATCTTACTGTGATGTTGTTAATTGCGCGGCAATCCACACACATTCTCCAAGACCCATCTTTCTTAGGCACTAAAAGAACAGGGACAACACAAGGGGAAAGACTTTCCTGTACATATCCTTTTTTCATCAATTCCTCCACTTGGCGCTGAATTTCTTTTGTCTCCTCTGGGTTGGTGCGGTATGCAGCCCTGTTCGGAAGTGACGCACCAAGAACCAAGTCGATTTGATGCTCGATCCCTCTCTTAGGTGGCAGTCCTGGTGGTACTTCGTCCGGAAGGACATCTTCATATTCCTGCAAGACATTCAAAATAATACTCGGTAGGGTAGAGGGTAAGGCATTAGTAGAAAGAAAAGTGTCCTTGTACATAAGTACAAAGAACATGGCATCGGGTTCACTCAATTCTTTGATATCCCCCTTCCTAGCCATCATTACGAAACCCTCTTTTCCCGGTTTTTGGGTTCGTTGCAGCTGTGGGGTTTGATTTGGCTGTGGACACTCTTTCTTACTATTTTTGTGGCTCACTCGCAAGTGGTGCTCGCTCTCGCGCTGTTTCTTCCTGATATCATCCTTCAAAATTTCTTCCGGTGTCAAAGGAAGCAAGGAAATTCGCTCGCCTTTGTACACAAAAGACAACTTGTTGGTCCGTCCAAGAATCTGAACATCACGATCATATATCCATGGTCGACCGAGCAGCAACTAGCAGGCTTGCATAGGCACCACGTCGCACTCCACATGATCATTGTATTTACCAAAAGAGAACGGTAGCGTCATAGTATGACTGACACATAGCGCACCACAATCATTAAGCCACTGCATCTTGTATGGACTAGGATGACGCCGTGTTTTCAGTCCCAATCTGTCCACCAATTCTTGGCTAGCAATATTGTTGCAGCTGCCATTATCAACGATGATGCGACACACCTTATCTTTGATTAGCCCACGGGTATGGAACAAATTATGTCGCCGCCCATTGTCTGCCTTTTCTGCTGTTACACTAAGCACTCGTAGAGAAATAAAGCAATTATGTTCTCCTTCTTCAGGCTGGATCTCATTCCTTTCCTCCTCAATTTCTTCATCACATATCGGTCCAGCATCTTCTGGATCACTCTCGGACTCCCATTCACCTTTCTCATTCAACAACATGGTCCTCTTGCTTGGGCATTGTGCAGCAATGTGCCCACGACCGTGGCATTTATGGCATACAATTTCTCTGCTTCGAGAAGAAGATGTAGCTGCCGAGACATTGCTTTGGGCTGCTGAACTTGCAGCAGGTCGCTGCTGAGTTGTTGGTGATGATGTTGTGGAGGCTGCCATCTTCGATGGGACAAATGATTGAGAAAACTTGGCTGCAGTGCCTTGAGATCGTCCACCACCATAGGAAGTACTTGCCTGCTGTTTGCGCCATGGGGCAGCAATAGAATGACTGCCATAATATTTGCCACGTGACTCTTGCTGAATCTTCTGCTCTGTTCGCATAGCTTGATCAACAAGATCCTGCAAGGTACGATATGGAAACATCTCCACAAAACCAGAAATTTCTTCATTAAGACCTCCTAGAAATCTTGCCATTGTTGACTCTGCATCTTCTCTTATTCCAGCCCGCACCAACAGTAGCTCCATCTCCTTGAAATACTCATCAACTAATCTCTTCCCTTGCTTTAACATTTGCAACCGGTTCCTGAGATCACGCTGATAGCTAGATGGCACGAATCGCCTTCTCATCACTTGCTTCATCTCCTCCCATGTATTGATATATCCGCGTCCCAAATCACGTTGATTCTCCTGCACTTGGTTCCACCAAGTGAGAGCGTATCCAGAGAGTTTCACCGAAGCAAGATTCACACGGCGCTGAGCTGAAAGATTACGTAGTCGGAATATTTGATCACACTGCTCAGCCCATTCAAGAAATTCATCAGGATTCTCCTTTCCAGTAAACTTTGGAATACTCAACTTGACACGAGCGATGTTATCTGGGTTGTCATGAGGACGATGACCACGATGGTATTCCCTTTCTTCAAAATTAGCAGGTCGACGATGATGACGCCGATCAAACCTGCCACCTTGACCGAAAGGATTTTCATCATCATGAGATCCTTCGTCATGATCTTGATCTTCAAACTCTTCGTCTTCAAAATACACGCGGCGACCATCAGCATTACGCCTATGTGTGCGACGCCCACCATGGTAATTATTAAAATCAGCATGGCGACCACCAACAGATCCTTCAGGGCCATCTCCAAAACGATTGAATCCATGACCGAAACCAGAATTCTCATCACCGAACTCCGCTCGATGTCAGTCCTCTTGATCACGACGTGCTCTACGTCCTCCAGCCGCGGGAAGACGCTCATCGAGCAGCCTGCCCATGGCCTCCATGAGTGAATCAGCCATGCGACGCATCTCATCCCGTGAGATAGGGGGTTCCCTATCACCACGACGTCCACCATGAACACTTGAATCTGAGTCTGCCATGTTAGGAGCAGCAAGAAAAAAAGGGAAAAACTGTGGAAAGAGGAAAAAATATGTGGACACACTCGATCTCACCTCCTACTTACCCAAGTTCTTGCCTGATCTCAAGAACTGTGGTGGTGCTGGTGTGACAGCTTCAACAGAGGTGGTAAAGAGGTCGTAAGGATTTCAAATCAAAAGTCTCGGTTCAGGGTTTTGGTGGAGCTATAGGTGGCTGAACAAGGAGGCCTTCGGTACTGCCAATCAAGTGAAAAAGATGTGCTCAAAAGATAAAAAAAATTGCTGCTATCAAGATTACCACCAACTTGGATATGAAAACTGAAAATTTCAGCAACCAACCGTAACACAAAATTTTTTTTAGAATCTTTTCACTTGTGCTCTCTCCCTTTTTTACTGTATTCTTTCTTTCTTCTTTTTTTTGACTCTTCTTTTTTTATTACACTAACAGGGGTGCTGATTACAAAAGATATATGTAAACGGTGGTGACTAGCAATTGGAATAACACAAACACAAGATAACAGTACCGTCAAAAGGGCTATAGGTATTTTTTTAGGCTTTGGACTATAGGACAAACAAATATATGTAAAAGATAAACACAGGGATGAATATGTGGATGGTGAAAACTGTAACAGATTGAAACGGGTGGGAGGGTGGGTGGAAAAAATGAACCTACCGTGACAACGATAGCTCTCATACCACTTGATACGCACCGAATCGGCTCGGTGAATTGGCCCGATCTTCACGACAGTAGGTTTTGGTAATGGGGATAACTTGCTGAAAAAATTCAGCGGGGTAAAAGGCTTTATGCCTGGCCAAGGTTGGATGCGACCAAGCGACGGGGAGAGAGACACCGAAACCGCGAAGACTTCAACTCGATCTCCGAACGACCGCAGAACCACAACCGGAGCTAATCCACACAAGACGGGGCAGTCGTACTGCAACCCGCAGAGCACAAATTAGTGGATCTCAGAGAGATCTCTCCACAAGTTCAAGAAGAACAAGGAAGAACAAGGGTTGAGTAAGACACTCAAGCAGCTCGGCTGCAAATATCACTGGAATAATCTTAATTCATCAAAAGTTCCTCTTGGCTTACAAATAAGGGGTATTTATACTAATAACTAGTCTCTAAAAATATATGTGAACTGAAAGATCCACGTGGGAAGGTGGAAGGCCAATGGGTTTGATCATTCATGCAGTGGTCGTCAATCTCCCGCTTGTCTTCTGGCCTTCCGAGTGGTCTTCAATGTTTTAATCATAACTCCACCTAGGAACATCCAAAAGACGCGGGACCAGATGCGTTGGAAAGCTAATTTGATAACCTTTCACACCATGTGTAGCATGCTTCACGAAATATTGTAGAGCGATACAGTTTCTCACAGAAAACTTGGATATCAGGCTGACTATTGATCTTCTGAACAGTCTGCACCAAAAGCACTCAGCTGCCAAGATGGAAGCTCTAAAGCACTCGGAACTTAGTGGCATTAGAAAGTTGACTTCAACACCTTTCCAACAAGTACTCATGGACCTTCACAACTTTTATGAATCAAGAGATATGACTGTTTCTTCATGACAGTTCTGCCATGCCGAACTGGTTCGACGTAGTTCTCCTCTCTGGTTCAGTCTCGGCATGTCCTTGTCATCCTCCTTGGTGAACCTGAGTAATAGAAACATGCACGACTTAGGAAGTATATAATTCTCATTAATAAATGGAATTTTATAAAGTAGCGCGTGCACCTCTTGTTGTAGCTGTTTAGCTCGGTTACGAGTAATTGGTCCATCGAAGACATGAGCTGGTTCAGCTTGACTTGATGATTGTTCCATCTTGCTTGATGTAGTCGGTATACTTGATGGTGTGGTCGGTGTGGGCATATCACTATTACTTAGCAAATCTAACAAAACTCACAAATATATATCACAACACGATGGTTGGCATCCACATACACATATATATCACGGCACGATGGCCGGCATCAACATACACATATATATATATATATATATATATATATCACGACATGATGGCCGACATCCACATACACAAGATATTAATCAACGTAACCATTAAAACATAAAAAGGTATTACAATAATTACATTAAAATTTCTAAAACATGTATATTATAACAATTAAACATGGCATTGCATTACTCATTTTACAATTAAACATATTAATCATGGCATTGCATTACACAATATACAATTAAACATGGCATTGAATTATAAAATATACAATTAAACATGGCATTGCATTTTAATAATTAAACATGGAATTATATTTTAAACATGGCAAATTTACATGCAATAAAACATGGATTTATATTTTAAACATGACAATTAAACATGGTAAATTATATTTTATACATGGCAATTAAACATTGCATTACAAATTAATGTTGTTACCAAAAAAATGACTGAAGGCGAGACGAGGTCGGGGCGAGGGGGGCCGGCGGTCGGAGGATGCCACACGGTCGGGCGCTGAGAGACAGATCTAGGCACACAATAACCGGTGCGGCCACATCTATTTGTTTTCATACCCTAAAAGGCATTCACCGAGTGCCAAATTGGGAGGCACTCAGCGAATGTTTTTTCTATTTTTTTATAAAACTTCTTTGCCGAGTTCTATATTAGTAGGCACTCAACAAAGGTTTTTTAAATAACTGTAAAAAAATTTCTAATTCAAAACATGTTTAAAATGTGATATGGACTTAAATTATGATCTCACATGAAATAATGGGTACTTGAGATTTGCCGAGTGCATTTTTAAATAACACTCGACAAAGTTTGGCGCCCAACTTTGCCGAGTGCCGAATGTGGCACTCGGTAAATGCTAGGGTTTGCCGAGTGTCCGTTAGTGTAATTTGGGATACACTCGGCAAAGTTTGGTTTGCCGAGTGCCCGATGAAATGCACTTGCCAAATCCTATGGCACACAGCAAACTCTCCGTTTCTTCTTTAGATGACACAATTTCTCTATCTCACCTTAATAAATTATTTGTTATCAAATATTGGCTAACATGCATGTTAACGTAATTAAAGCTAAGAAATATGTCAGTTAGCAGAGTTGAGACTACCGTACCATTAATAACCAAATACATTACAAATAAGTTAGGAAATTGATTTGTACACCACTTAATTCTGCATGTATATAGCCTTTAATTATGGGGGCAACGACTACAAGAACACTATTAATTGCTGAAATGCATGCACATAACCGTGCATGTACAGACTTATTAGGCACAAACCGGCTATCTTGACGCACGTGCTCGATCATCTCCGGTAGTGCACCATCAACAATAGAAGATATATATTTTACCCACGAGTCATTCTGTGTGTGCAGTGTGTAATCAGTGGTTTGTGGAAATACAATATTTTCGTAGGTCGTATCTTACAAAAGGTTATTGTGTATTCATGCAGCTGTAAAAATACTGAAATATTGTTGTTATGTAAAAATGATTTTTTAGTTGTGTTGTACGAATGGATGGCATAAGCTAGCTAGCTTGAAAGCCTTGAATTAATTCGGTCATATGGATAGCGCGCTGCATCATATCAGTGCGCCCCTTTCAATCATATCGATTAACTAATTTCGTCGCCGGATCACTCAGAAATATATATAATATTACGTTGCCAGGTCGTCGCGCTTGCTATATATGGCTAGCTTCCTGCACGCACGCACGCACGTACGTACGTACGTACACACGTATGATCTGCTTCCTGTTCACATGCCAAAGGTACGTACACTGTTAGCGAACAGGAGTATTATTATTCTCCATGCATGTGTACAGTGTACTGCAGTGTATGTACGTAATAAGGTCTGCATACATATATACCAGCAGAGCGGAGGCAATAGCGAGCTAGGCTTAATTACATCTATCCGTTTGTATAATTAGACGACCCATAAATAATAAAACTGATATAATTAATATTAATGTAAAAACAGTTTACTAAGATGTAAACTGAGTTGTTTTTCCTTCTCTCTTGAACTTAATAAACAGCTAGGTACGACCATGTGCACATCGATCTTGGCCGGCCTGCACTCTAATGTCTAATAGGAAAAGATAGATCCTAATCCCACTAGAGAATGCGTAGATTGGACTCGTTTTCATGCTCCGTTCCGATCTGACCCAAGATTTCGGCAGCATCTCCCCGTCATTCTCCAAACGCACGTCTCGGCAACATGCCAAGAGTATGTGCGTTCGGAGAATAACGGGGAGGTGCTACCAAAACCTTGGGTCGAATCGGAACGGGGCATGAAAACGAGCTCAATCTATGCATCCTCCGGCTGTCCAAACATGGATAGTTCAAAACAGTTACAACCATCGATATGCAAAGACATGCATAATCCAAACCATAACTCTTTCGAATGGGAGACACTTAGGTTACGTGACAATAACTAGAAAATATAAAAAATGACAACATCTCCTCTATAATACTTAGCAAATCTAACAAAACTCACAAATATATATCACAGCACGATGGCTGGCATCCACATACACATATATATCATGGCACGATGGCCGACATCCACATACACATATATATCACGACACAATGGCCGACATCCACATACACAAGATATTAATCAACGTAACCATTAAAACATAAAAAGGTATTACAACAATTACATTACAATTTCTAAAACATGTATATTAGAACAATTAAACATGGCATTGCATTACTCATTTTACAATTAAACATATTAATCATGGCATTGCATTACACAATATACAATTAAACATGGCATTGAATTATAAAATATACAATTAAACATGGCATTGCATTTTAATAATTAAACATGGAATTATATTTTAAACATGGAAAATTTTACATGCAATAAAACATGGATTTATATTTTAAACATGACAATTAAACATGGCAAATTATATTTATACATGGCAATTAAACATTGCATTACAAATTAATGTTGTTACAAAAAAATGACCGGAGGCGAGACGAGGTCGGGGCGAGGGGGGCCGGCGGACGGAGGCTGCCACACGGTCGGGCGCTGAGAGACAGATCTAGGCACACAATAACCGATGTGTACAGTGTACTGCAGTGTATGTACGTAATAAGGTTGGCATGCACGTACACGGTACGCGCCTGCACGTACGGCCTCCATTAGCGCGCTGCATCATATCAGTGCGCCCCTTTCAATCGATTAACTAATTTCGTCGCCGGATCTTTCAGAAACTGATATAATTACGTCGCGCTTGCTATGGCTAGCTCTTCTTCCTGCACGCACACACACGTACACACTGCACGTATGTATGTGCTTCCTGTTCACATGCTAACAATGGGACCCTCACTATCTGCTATGGCTACTATTGAGAAGACATAACGAGCCATAAAAGTAGACCGAAGTGAAAAATAGCATTATTTATAGCAAACTCACATTATACACTACGGGACTGCCTGGGTTTGCCGAGTGTCTAGGGCACTCGGCGAAGCCTCTTTTGCACTCGGAAAAGGCTTCGCCGAGTGCCACACTCGGCGAACCCCACTCGGCACTGGCCTTGTAGGCGACGTGAGGGTTCACCAAGTGCTTTTTATCGGGCACTCGACGAAGTCTTTGCCAAGTGCAATATAGACTTTGCCGAGTGCCACGTATAGCACTCGGCAAATGTAGCTGGTTGACGGTCGGGGTGGCCGTTAACGGGGCTTCGCCGAGTGCCCCACGTGGCACTCGGCGAAGGGGGTGTGCCGAGTGCCACGTGGGGCACTCGGCGAAGGGGGCCGGGGGGCACGTGGCACAGGGGGGTTTGCCGAGTGCCCCACGTGGCACTCGGCGAAGGGGGTGTGCCGAGTGCCACGTGGGGCACTCGGCGAAGGGTGCCTAGAATGCACAGAAATGTGCCACGTGGCACGTTTCTGTGCACTGTAGGTGGCTTTGCCGAGTGTAACACTCGGCAAATTTTTTTTAATTTTTTTTTTCATTTATTTAATGCATATTTCATCCAAAAAACACATTCAATCATAAAATTCATCACAAATTCACATTTAGTCACAAAATTTGCCCCAAAATTCACATTGAATCACAGATATTTACATTCAATCACTATATGAATCATAATTTCACTCACATCACAGAAATCACATACACATCACAAAATTCACGATCACATCACAAATTCACGTTCACGTCACAAATACAAGTTCAAATTGACATCACAAGTTCAAGTTCGCGTTCATTGTGACAAGTTCAAGTTACTTAACAATTTCATAACGGAAACTCACACTACGCCTCACAAGTTATCATTACCGCTATGATCAGTGTGTGGAGATGGCTGCGTATTTGATCCTACTGCCGATGGATGAAACTGAAAAAAAAAAGAAAAATAGTTAGAACAATTGTATATAACAAAAACGACAAAAACAATATTAGAAACTCACATTGCCACTCTGTGGAGTCCGTGGAGATTGTTGAGGTTGAGGAGGAAGTCCAGGTAGGCCCATATGACCTGAGAAAGATCCACCCATCTGCGCAAACCACTGCTGCATCTGGGTCTGCATCTCGGCTTGCATCTGAGCTTGCATCTGAGCCTGCAGCCGAGCCTCCATCTGGGTCTGCCACTTGGTCCTTTGTGATCTTTCTTCATTTAGTTGGGCCTACAAAACATTAATTCACAGTCATTAACGTTCTCAAACAAACAAATTGAAGTGTTCGACGATTGATGAAAATGAACTAATCTGTAGATCAGCAATCAGACCCATAGATGTGTCTCGGCGAGGGCATATACCCGGACTGGAGGTCGAGCTCCGAGCTCTCACCTCAGATAGAGAGGGGGTACTACGGGTATCAATGGCGCCGTCGCCCATCAAATATCGCCCATGTCTCTTGCCTCCTCCAGCCCTCATGACCACCTCGCCATCAATGTCATGTGCGATTGGGTAATAATCGGCGCCATGCACTTCCCTTGCCATCTCTGAATAGTCTTGGAGGCGTTGATATGCGTTTCGATTGGTGTACGACTCAGCGGGGTCATTTGGATTGTAAGTATTGCCTTCAACCGCCCTCCCTTTGTGAGCCAGAGCATATGCCATGACTTGGGAGCATTCCTGACCCGCATTGGCCGTTGACTGAAACAAGAAGATAGTTAGAGTTATATTGTGCAATTAAGCGAAAAAAAGAAACATGTAACTACATACCCATCTCGCCCTGAACTGGTCGAGGTTCAGCGAGCCTTGATGGTGTGCTGCCCCCGGCATGAGTAGGTGTCTCTGGCAGCATGCATCGTGACTGCTCTGCCACTCGGCAGAACACCACCTATCAACAATTTGGCCCCAACACTCAAGATGAGCGGCACACCACTGTGGAGGGACCTATTTGATGCAAATGAAGTTGTTAATGACATAATATTAAGTATTAGAAGATACACGAGAATACACTTACCATCATGTATTCCTCTCGTGTCAGAAAGGTGGTCCGGGCATCCTTTTTGTTCTTCCTCTCTCGGCAGTGCTGAGCGTAGAAGTCAATAACAGCTTGAATGCGCGCCTCATAATGCATGTCGGTGACAAGCTTCTTGGCGGCTCTATTAATAACAGCGGCAGCCTGATCCGCATATCCCTCATCACATCTATAAAAATCCTGCATATAGATGTAAAGAGAATATTATGTAATCTACATGTTAATAGTATTGACATATATATTAAGAAAAATAAACTTACCCAGAGCTCAGCCCTGACTCGATCGGCTAGGTGGGCAAATTGTCTCCCATCTCGGTCAGGGGCGTCCGGCGCACTTTCATAGTGCCTCCATGAGTACGCCGGCTCCGTTCTCCAATCCAAAGATACCAAACCAGGGAACTTTTCCTTGATAAGAAGCCTGAGGATACCGTTTACATGGCGTGAGCACTCACGACCTCCTCGTTCAACCATAATCCAGTTCCTATCCCGATATCATTAAAAAGTATTAGTATATATTAAAATTAAACTAACGAAAAGAATACATTATAGACTTTCTACAACAACTTATCTATTTCCATCGGGTCGAATGAGCGCACGATCAGCTACTGCCACTAGTCGCCTCGGGAGTGACGAAGGACCACGCAACCACACTGCAGCCGCTTTTGTAGCCTGCTCCTCTCCCTCTGCCCCAACCTCCCCACCCTCTGACCCCACCTCCTCCTCCTCCACCACCCTAGCCTGCTCCTCCTCCTCCTCATCCGACACGTAATCATCATCGCGACGGGATGCCGGTATATGGCTGGTAGTTTCACTCGAGGGTGCGGGTGCCTTTCTGCTCACTGCTGACTTCTTCGTTCTCCTACCTCGAGGTCTAGATGAGGACCCGACCTCATCTTGAGAGGGAGTGGATCTACTGCCTTTTCCTACTACTGCACTTATTAATTTCTTTAAACCCCCCACCATATTTCAATCACCTGCTACGAAAAAGAGTAAATCACTTTAGATAAACCGTGAAATGTGTTATAAACGCATTTATTCTAAAATTAAACATAATTCTCATACAGCTGCTAGAAATAGTCATCGCCGTCCGGATTTGCTGGATCATATGTATCGTCATCACTATCATGTGATATGATGTAATCGTCCAGCTGTTCAGGAGGTGGAATGTTGTCATCACTTTGAGTGCTTGAGTGCAATCTCTCTAGCAGTTCTAAGTCTCTTCCATTATGAATCTCATCTCCTTCGTCGGCATCGGCACCACTTTCGTTATCTACTTCCATCGTCTCCGTCAAGTCAATAACAAACATGCCTGATAGCCCATCTTCTTGAAAGAACTCTCCGTCGTATGTGTTCGGGTCTATGTTATAGTCTTCGCAACACCTCCTCTCTAGGACGTTGGGACTCACCATGATACGTCCAACGGGTATAATTTGGCATGAACCCATATTTGCATAGGTGTTTACCCATAGCATCCTTTGTTTGTCGACGCTTATTCTCGCACCGACTACATGGACACCAGGTCTTGTCACGTACATTCCGTCTACCAAATGTCGTCTCTAAGAATACTTCAGTGTTCTTGATCCAATCCATGGTCACCTCGGCCTGACTAGGGCGACCCGTGTACATCCACTCACGTTGATCCATCTTGAACTAAACTAGGAAACAACACTCGTGTTTAGGGGTTAGATAGGTAAGATAGGTCCTAATCCCACCAGAGAATGCGTAGATTGAGCTCGTTTTCACACTCCGTTCCGATCCAACCCAAAATTTCGGCAGCACCTCCCCGCTGCTCTCCAAACGCACGTCTGGGCAACATGCCAAGAGGATGTGCGTTCGAAGAACAACGAGGAGGTGCTGCCGAAACCATGAGTCGAATCGGAACAGGGCATGAAAACGAGCTCAATCTACGCATCTTCCGGCTGTCCAAACGTGGACAATTCGAAACAGTTACGACCACAAATATGCAAAGACATGCATATTCCAAACCGTAACTCTTCCGAATGGGAGATGCCTAGGTTACGCGACAATAATAGTCAAAATTAAAATAGGACGACATAATGGTCGTCACCCACATACACATATCACGACGCGATGGCCGACATCCACATACACATATATATATCACGACACGATGGCCGGCATCCACATACAAAAGATATTAATCAACATAATCATTAAAACATAAAAACTATTACAATGATTATATTAAAATTTCTAAAACATGTATATTAGAACAACATGGTATATTCATGGCATTAAACATGTGATTACATATGTGATTAAACATTACATTAAATATATCATTAATTTCAACTAACATGTATAAACTAACATGTATATATATAGACACACACACACACATATATATATATATATGAAATTTCAACAAATGAATAAACCAACATTTGATTTAATATAGCATCACCACAAAATTTAAACTAATTTCAAACAAAAATTTAAAACCCTAAATTTTAGGTGTGAAAAATACCGGAGGAGCTAGGGGTTGGGGGCGGAGGAGGCGGCGGGACCGGTGGCCAGAGCGAGGGGGCCAGCGGCCGGAGGAGGAGGGGCCGGTGGCGCCGGGGGCGCCGAGGGGAGGAGGAGGCCGGGGGGAGGTGGAGGCGCCGGGGGAGGAGGTGGCGTCGGCCGGCGGGGAGGGCCGGCTTACCGGTGGCGGGGTGCGGGGGAGGCCGGCGGCGGGGGCGCCGGCGTGGCCGGCGGCAGGGCGCGGGGGAGTGCGCGACGGGGGGCTGGGCGGCTAGCGGCGGGGGCCCCAGGGGGCTGCCGGCGGCAGGGGAGCAGGGGGCGCGGGGAAGCGGGGGACTAGGCGCGCGGCGGCGGGGGAGCGGGGGACCAGGCGGCGGCGGCAGGGGGAGCTGCGCGCGGGGGAGCGGGGAGCAGATCTGGGCGCTGCCCAGATCTGCGGGCCCTTTTTTAGCACATGTTGAGGTTTGCCGAGTGCTAAATTGGGAGGCACTCGGCAAACGAGTTTTTTTTAAAAAAAAACCTTTGCCGAGTGCCATTAGTGAGGCACTCGGCAAATATTATTTTTTTAAAAAAACTTTTCTTTGCCGAGTGCCAGGGATAATTGCACTCGGCAAATATTTTTTATTTTTATTTTTTAAAAAAACCTAAAATAGAATAAAGACAGTAAAAAATCCCATAATTTGGCATTATATAATATACAGTTATTTTTACTCCTACAAAATTTCTTAGTTCAAATAAACAAATTTAATGCACTTGTAGTTCAAATTTGTGATCTTTTAATTAAATTCTATAAAGAAGTTCAATTAACTAAAAATACCAAGCTAGTACTAAAAAATCCCAAATTTGGACATGATATAAGATACATTGGGATTTATTAGTACAAAAAATTTTAACGGCAAACAAAGATTTGAATATCGATTTGCTTCTAAACCTAGCTCATTCCATCCATAAACACATTTACCTTCTCGTGGATTCTCTAGTTTCCAAACGTCGTACATGAAAACTTTGTCGAAACATTATGAAATTTTTATCACAATATATATGTATGATATAATGACACCATGTCAAGTATCATATTTTTAGGCATCAATTTAATTTTATAGAATTAAAAACCATTAAGCTCCATGTTTCCGCCCGAGCGTCGTAAATTATATTTTAAATATTTAGATATATTTAGTTGTAAAAGATTAAAAATAGAATCATGAACATAAATATGATTTTTCTACAATTTTTGAGTCATTATTTCATGTACATGCAGTTGTAATTTGACCCACTTCGAAGTAAATCCTAGAAATAGGATTAATTTATTAAAAATAGCAAGCCCACTCATAAAAGTATGAAAATTTTCCATGGATTAACAGATGTTGAATTATGACTGTAAAAAAAATTCAAGTTCAAAACATGTTTTAAATGTGATATAGAGTGAAAATATGTTTCACATGAAATAATGGGATCATCATACTTTGCCGAGTGCATTTAGATATGGCACTCGGCAAAAGTGATTTTTTTGGTCTTTGCCGAGTGCCATTTCTATTTGCACTCGACAAAGATTTTTTATACTGTTTTTTAAAAAAACTAAAATAGAATAAAGACAGTAAAAAATCCCATAATTTGGCATTATATAATATACACTAATATTTCATCCTAGAAAATTTCTAGGTTCAAATAATCAAATATAAGGCACTTGTAGTTTAATTTTGGGATCTTTTACTTAAAATCCTATAAACAACTTTTTAAACCAAAATAGCAAACTAACTCTAAAAAATGCCAATTTTTGACATGGTATAAGATAAATTGAGTTTTAGTAGTAAAAAAAGTTTTAAGTTCAAACAAATATTTGAATATCGATTTGCTTCTAAACCTAACTCATTTCATCCCTAAACTCCTAAACCTTCTCGAAGGTTGTCCAATTTCTAAAGGTCATACTTGAAAACTTTGTCGAAACATTATGAATTTTTTACCATATTATATATGTATGATATAATGACACCATGTCAAGTGTCATATTTTTTAGGCATCAATTACATTTTCTATAATTAAAAAACCATTAACCTGCATATTGCCGGTCGAGTGTCGTAAATTAGATTTTAAAATTTTAGTTATATTTAGTTGTAAAAGATTACAAATGTAATCATGAACACAAATATGATTTTTCCATAATTTTTGAGTCATTATTTCATGTACATTTAGTTGAAATTTGACCCACTTGGAAGTAAATCCTAGAAACATGATTAATTTATTAAAAATAGCAAACCCACTCAGAAAAATATGAAACTTTTCCATGGCTTAGCATAGGTTGCATTATGAGTGTAAAAAAAATTCAAGTTCAAAACATGTTTAAAATGTGATATGTGCTTACATTATGATTTCACATAAAATAATGAACATTGTCATTTTGCCGAGTGTTTTCACATATGGCACTCGGCAAATAGAAGGGTTTGCCGAGTGTCCGTTAGTGGCACTCGGCAAACCCTAATCTCTCCCTCTACCGTTACAACGGCGTCAGGAAAAATGGTGCCCTGGGATTTTCCCACTTGTTTGCCGAGTGTCTCAACTGTGACACTCGGCAAAGTGTTGTTTTTGCCGTGTGTACAAGGTTTGCCGAGTGTATATTATGGTACACTCGGCAAACTAGAGTTTGCCGAGTGCCCGAGGGAATGCACTCGGCAAAGCCACGGGCACTCGACAAACAGAGAGTTTCCGGTAGTGATATTACTTACTAGATAGACATATCTTTTTTGTATATGTACTTACCAACTTTTTAGTAATGACATGTGAGGTTCGTAGTAATTCTGAGAAGAAGAAGAGAGAAAGCAGGTATCCGGGGAGGGTAACACGGATCATGTGGACCAATTAAAAAACATATGTTATTTTGGTAATCATACAGATATAGTCAGTTTTTCATTTTTCAAGCAAAGATAACCGGCTGAAAGTACGGATGTGTTGAGTTAGGCGCGCACGTTTGTCCTGACGCAAGTAAGTACGTACTCCGTATGTGCTCCAAATCCCCAATAGGCCACAATATACAAATCTGATCATTGCTTGGAGTCACCAAGTCTTGGGATCATCCCAAAATGTCTCTGATCCCACGTTCCAAGCATCAGATGAACATATGTATAAGTCCATGTTTCAATTGCTGTTTTATTTGCACAGACCACACCTTTTCTCTGTACAGTGCCAAAGCCAAAAATATATTAGGGTCTATTTGCGCTAGACCATTATCTCTCGTAGGGAGATAATAGTTGAAATTAATTTGCACTGTTGATTAAATATTTTTAAAATAATTAATTAAAAATAAAAATGGGCTAACTTGGTTTATTATAAAAACTAATCTACATGCATGTTGACACATGGAAAGTTTGTTGATAATTTTCTTTTTCTAGTGCATGCATTAATTAATTTGAATTGCTAGCATATAAAGAAAGAAATTAACTACCGCACGTATGTAGACCCACACATATTAAAGGAATATCATATGACATATTATCTCTAGGAGGTAATAGATCACCGATATCAAATCTAAGCCGTTGGATTGTACAAATTAGATGATCCACAAAATTTGGGGGCACCATATATAAAATTTTCCATCTATTATGCATAGGGCTAATCAAATTATTTTTAATTATTTATTTTGTTAATGTTTTATATAATTTTATAGTAGTTTTCATAACAATGAAATTTTAGGGTATAGCTTAAGATACAAATATGCAATGTCAAATTCCACATTTGAGTTTGTTGATTTTTCTTGTCCGTTAATATAATGGATATCTAATTTAATTTGACCTTATGTATATATTCATGGAGCGATAGATAATCCAATCATTTACATTGCTATTTAGATTGCAGTAAAAAAACAATGGTTCATGCCGTCAAGAATGTAAAAAGCCACTCCTGTGCATGAAAGATATCATCTATCATAAGTCATTGCATGCTGCTCACTACCGGAAACTCAAAGTTTGTCGAGTATCCTCTCCTTTGCCGAGTGCAATATCTTTGGCACTCGGCAATGCCGAGTGTTATGTAAAAAATACTCGGCAAACTTTAAACACTCGGCAAATCAATTCTTTGCCGAGTGCCCACAAAAAAATACACTCAGCAAAGCTGGAGACTAACGGGTGTCACGACGATATTTTTGAGCGGTAAAATTTTTTTTGGGGTTTCCGAGTGTTTTTTGAAAAACACTCGGCAAAGACACTTGGTTTGCCAGAGTGTTTTTTCAAAAAACACTCAGCAAACATATTTTTTTTATTTTGTGTGAAACCTTGTTTCAAGTCTATATGTTATTTGCAATTTCGTTTTGGCTTGAAATTATTTCTGTACTCACAATACAACATATATTATCTCATGTAAAAATTCAACATTTATTTAGTTCAGTTTGCTATTTTTAATTCATTAAGTATGTTTCTAGGATTTAAATTGAAATTTGTGACATTTGAACTACAAGTGCCTAAAATAATGAATCAAAAATTATAGAAAAATCATATTCATATTTCTTACTATATTTATTTTGTTAATGTTTTTATATAATTTTATAGTAGTTTTCATAACAATGAAATTTTAAGGTATAGCTTAAGATACAAATATGCAATGTCAAATTCCACATTTGAGTTTGTTGATTTTTCTTATCCGTTAATATAATGGATATCTAATTTAATTTGACCTTATGTATATATATTCATGGAGTGATAGATAATCCAATCATTTACATTGCTATTTAGATTGCAGTAAAAAAACAATGGTTCATGCCGTCAAGAATGTAAAAAGCAACTCCTGTGCGTGAAAGATATCATCTATCATAAGTCACTGCATGCTGGATAACGACAATAATCTACAAATCGAAATAAACTATTTAAAAAAACAATGATGTCATCCTTTAATTTCTCGCAAAAACCAATGGTGAAGTACTTTCAAATTAAGGTACTTTAAAAGGAAAATTAAATTAAATATGTTTGTGACCCAGTTCTAGTAGCTATTTTCATGTTTACAATTACTAGTAATAAAAAATTAAAACAGTAACTACAATATATATATATATATGGAAAATTTTACGGTGCCCCCAAACTGTCCATTTTATTTATCCGATGGCTCAGATTTAATCAAATGTTATTGTGAGGTAAGAGATGATGTTGCTTCTCCATCGATGTCGGCGATCTTTATTTGACTGCTCTACAGTGACGGGATGACGGATGAGTGCTGGGGCGTCGGGGTCACGCCAGTCGTTGCGCAGGGAGGCAGGGCGATGGGGCGTGGGGCGGTGTAGAGCGCGAGGCATGGAGTGGCGGCGAACGTGGGGCTGCACCAGCTAGGGTGCAGGGCCGCACGTCGACGCCGTGACACTACTGTCGTTGAACTGAAAACAAATGGGCACCAAGGTGCGGAAGCAGCATCAGACGTGTGGCCACGTCGTCTAGGCGTACGTGGTAGCGGGCGACGGCAAGTCCGGCGATGACAGTAACGACGATAGACAGGTGGTGGTGTACAATGGGTGGATATTGATTTCATATATAGTGATGCAGCAGTTGTAAAAGAAAAGTGCATAGATATCTATGTTTACAAAAGAAAAAATACAAAAGTTGTCTAGCACATACAACTCTACTTCAAAAGAAACTGTAATACACCCTAGCTAGCTCTACACACATCGCATTTGCATGGAAAAACATACAAACTAGTTCTCAAAAAGGACTAGTGTTACATTCATTTTCACCCATCCAAAGATTGGCATGGTGTTACATTCATTTTCACCCACCCAAAGATTGGCATGGTGTTACATTCATTTAGAGTATACATGTATGTTATGAAAAATGATCAGGTCTTCAGATCAAGAGAACTATGTTGTGTAGTCTAAGCTGTTGTGTGCATAGTGTGTGATAACAGTTGTACCATTGGAAATTAAAAATATTGTGGAGTTAGGCTAAACTAAAGATAAACGGTGTAACCTATTAATTAGATGACACAACAATATTCTTCAACGTTTTCCGGTTTTATTGACTTAAGCTGCAACAACTTGCATGCTAGATGCCTATAAATACTTCATATTTGCATACCTCAAAAGCATCAAACTAACATACACTGGCAACAATGGCAACTAAACACACAAGCCACTCTACCTTATTTTTCATACTTTTTTTCACATTGACATATGTCAATAGCGCTGAGTTTACTAAGCAAGATGTTCTTAACCTATGTTTGGCATCTCCACCAACCTCAACTCAACCACCTACACATCCACCTAGTATGCCACCTTCACAACCACCTAGTATGGCGCATACACCACCACCTAGTATGCCGCCTTCACCAACACCTACCCCGATGAGTTTGTCGCCGCCGTCGTCTCCTCCTGTTGTGCCCCCAACACTGTCATTCCCTCCCACTATACCCCCAACACCATCGTCCCCTCCTAGCGTGCCCCCCACACCATCGTCACCTCTGGCTATAACTCCGTCATCATCACCGGCGCCACCTCCCAGAGCTCAGTGCCCAGTGAACATTGTTGAACTCAGAGGGTGCGTCAGTTTGGGGATAAGCTTGACGCTGGGCAATGGGCTTGTCCCCATTGCTGGGGAAGGGTGCTGCCCACGGATAGCCGGGCTCTCAGGCAACAATGCCTCCACTTGCCTGTGTAATGTCTTGCAGGTCAATGCTGGCATCGGTCTCAAGGTCAACCTCACCAAAATGATCGATGTCATCCTCAGGCACTGCAACCACATTGTTGCCCGCTCCAGCATCATCTGTCCTCAGTGATCAATCGATCGACGACGAGCGAGCGAGGTTATTACGGATTACATTAGGACCCAACAATTAAGCTTTTCCAACAGCACAGTGTGCTTCATGGAGGCAGAGTCTTAATTAATTAAGTACTTCTATATATATATATATATATATATTACTACGTACTGCAGTACTGCAATGCGTCTAAGAATAACAAGATGCAGTGGATCGATGTGATTGTGTCGTACGTGTGTGTTAGTGCACGTATGTGTGGCTCAATTGTGTGCCATTGTACTACGTACGTACTATACCCTGCAATAGGATTCAGGTGTGTACCGTCTGTGCGTGTCAACGTGCCTACGAATGAAATACATGTGACAAGTTCCAGTGTGTTGCTTTGTCTTGATTTACATCCTCAGAATGATCTAGTTAATAGTATACTACATACTCTATCGAGCATATAACTTCATTCTTAGCGAGAAGGCATGCAGCTGCATGCATGCCCTGCTTTTTAGAAATCATAAAGGAGATCGGTCCACCGTAATTTCGACTCAAATTTTGCAGGAGTGGATTAGTTATAAATACATAATTATAATTTTTATGGTTTAAAAATATGTTATTAATGTGTCACTAATAACAAAAAAAACACCACCATTAATACATGTTGTCCTAACTGGTTACCGATGCAAGATTCTAGTGGTGCCACCCAAGTTCAACTCCTGGAGGCCACACATGCCCTATTTTTTTAGTGACTAATATTTGTACACTTTCACCTAAACACCAAAACAACTATTATTTGTATACTGGAGGGAGTATGGGAGAGCACGCATTTGTATCGGAAAAAAAAATAGCTCGGCTATCCTGGCCTAAGTATCGTAAGTCCGTTAAAAAAATTAAATTGGTTCTAAGTCAGGCCCTGTTTGGATTGTGCCGCTTATTTTTAGGGACTAAAACCTGCTTATTTTAGTCCGAACTAAAGTTTAGTCCCCCGTTTGGATCAAGAGACTAAAAAACATTTAATGTCCCTGAAATGACCACTTACCCCTAAAAATTGCATCGTCCATGGTGTGGGGAGGAACAAAGGGCAGCGCCGATGGGGAGCAGAAGGGTGGCGCTGATAGGGAGCGGAAGGACAACGCCGACGGGGAGCAGCAGGGCGGCGCCGAACGGGAGCAGGAGGGGCGGTGCTGTCGGGGAGCGGGGACGGCGCCAAACGGGAGCAGGAGGGGGGCGCCGACGGGGAACGGGGGGGGCGCCGAACGGGAGTAGGAGGGGCGGCACTGACGGGGAGCGGGGACGGCGCCGACGGGGAGCGGGGGATGGCGCCGACGGGGAGTAGGGACAGCGCCGAACGGGAGCAGGAGGGGCGCCGATGGGGACGGGGGGCTCCGAACGGGAGCAGGAGGAGCAGCGCTGATGGGAGCGGGGATGGCGTTGAACGGGAGAAGGAGGGGTGGCACCGACGGGGAGCGGGGGGTGCTAACGGGGAGCAGGCGGACGCGGGGCGGCGTCAACAGGAAGTAGGGGTGGAGCCGAACGGGAGCAGAGGCAGAGCCGAACGTATGCGGGGGTAAGGTGTGTCCAGCCCAGTTTTAGTCCCAATAAGCAATATTGGAGGGACTAATGGACTAAACTTTAGGGACTAAACTTTAGTCCCAATAAGCAGCCCTGTTTGGGATTTTAGGGGCTAATTGAGACTAAACTTTAGTCCCTAAAAATAAGCAGCCCCCATCCAAATAGGGCCTCAATTTAATATCCTACCGATGAGGTTAAATTTGATCTTGAGATTCTCTAAAAACCATTTTAGGTTAATATACCGTATAAATATTCCTTATAAAAACTATTTTAGGAAAAAAATATGAATATGGTATATATGATATTGTGTAGATATTACCTCATTAAAAAAATTTATGAAAAAGTATATAAACTCATAAAAGAAAAGAGTATAATATGATATATGTACAATTTAAACTTTTAAGGAGATCCTTTCCCTAATGCTTGCAAATCATGAAATTGTATATATTGCATTATGCAAACACTGTTATCTTGAAAGATAAATAGTAGGTGATTCGATGAAATTAATAACACAAGATTTTTGTGTGTGGTTTATTATTCTGTGAAGTCATATATGTTTGCATGATTTTTCATATAATAAAATTATTTCAGAAGGATTGGTGTTTGTAGCCACTAGAGTTTACTAGGTAAACTTCTATGAGATGGTTGTCCCATCATGTGAGAATACGAAACCTTGTTTTGAGATCTGACTTATGGGGATCAAATAAGTAGCCAGCATTTGTATATGTAATTATATTTGGATCTTGATTTCTTTATTATTGAAAGAAAATATAAAAATATTTGGTGTTTTGGAGACATTTTTGACTCCAATCCAATGACATTTAGTTGGATTAACACTATGTCTAGCTAGTAATTTGTTTGCAAATGTGATATGAGTCCACGCGCGTGATGGTACATGTTGATCAGGATGTACGGATATGCTGAGTTAGGCGGGCACGTTGTCCTGCTTTTTAGAAATCATTAAGGAGATCGATCCACCATAATTTCAACTCAAATTTTGCAGGAGTTTATGATTAGTTAGAAATAGATAATTATATTTTTTATGGTTTAAAAATATATTATTAATGTGTAACTAATAAGAAAAAACGCAACCATTAAGAACCGTGGTATTTTAAGATTTTAAAAATTATAATATTATGTAAGAATTTATCCTTTAAATCAATTTTTTTTAGCACATACTCCCTCCGGTGTACAAATATTAGTCGTCTTTGACAAAATTACAAATACCAAGGTGATATTAAATAAAGCAACACATGTTGTCCTAACTGGTTACTGATGCAAAATTCTAGTGGTGCCACCCAAGTTTAACTCTTGGTGGCCACACACGCCCCATTTTTTTAGTGTTTTTATTGTCAGAAACGCTTTGAGAGAAGAGGAGAAACGTTTCGGTTGACGGGGTGACCAATATTTGTAACCTTTCACCTAAACTCCAAAACGACTATTATTTGTATACCGAAGGGAGTATGTGAGAGCGCACATTTGTATCAGAAAAATAGCTCGGCTATCCTGGCCTAAGTACCGTAAGTCCATTAAAT
>JAAALK010000017.1:0-29585 GCA_019279435.1 Zizania palustris
ATCATTGGTTTATCTTGACGTATTGCGACACAAGATATCAAAGCGATACAGCCTTGAGCAACACCAATCTAGTTGATACAATCGTCGGGGTGTCAGGACTTACCCCTTCACCAGAGGTTAAAATGATGCAGCTCTGCTGCACGTGCCAAGCCTCCCTAGAATAACCTTGAATAAATAAGGGTGGCGATGCGTCAAGAGTAGTTTGTGGTTCTAGTTGTGTGTTTAATCTACCTACTAGGTAATTTATAGTCTGGAGACAGCATCTACTTCAATCGCAATTGATTCTATTTTATCTCATCTTTATCTCTATCAGGTCCTCCAATCCGGCCACGTACAATAGACGTACTCTTTGATCAACTTTGACCGGACTTCTTTAACTTTGTGACCACGCCAGGCCTTACAAGCTTGGGCCTTAACCAACTTTGTCGTCAACACATGCCCCTAGTTTGGAGCACAAGGTAGCTAATGCATCAAATTATCACTCATTAAGGCTTACTGCACCATGTCACCTCAAAGTTCATCGAATTTTTCCATTAGTAACCAAACCTTTCCCTTTAGTATCTTTAAGCCTTTTATATATCTCTGAAACATTATTTTCACAATGCAGAAGTCTTCATCAACCCCTTCATCTTCTCCTCACTTCTTTTCAGCCATGGAGGACTATGATGGATCGTTGGCTTGACGCATCTATTCTCATGGTGTCATAGGATTAGACTTCATCCCACATAGCGGTAATGGTGCCATTGAACAGTGTTGTTGAAACAGCTAACTCCTACAATCTTGGGTGCGATCAATCCAGCGCTTCAAAACATAAAGTCATCATCATCCCTTTACGAACATTGTAGTTGGTCCCACAAAATCCACTGGGATCATCTTGACCATACTTCCGAGGCATGTGATGGGGAATGTGCAAGTTACATTAATTGTTTTCTTCAGCTCGTCGATGGAGGGTATCAGTGATTCGGTGGCAGCTGAATCTACTTCTCCTTAAGCAGTAAGTCAAATATCCTATCGGTTTACTGATATCAAAGTCATATTTTTCCTCATTATTAGACGCTTTCACTCAAGGACATGTGATATGCTTCTTGTTCCTAGACCATTCTGCTAACCCGATTCTTCATCGAATTCGCTATCCTGTGGATTCCAAGGGTATACTTGAGTATATGTGACTTTCTTTTGATATTTGTACCTTCTTGCTTTGTGTAATCAGAATTCATGTGTTGATACCTCTGTACTAGGTGTGAGATGCTCTCAAACTCCTATGATGAAAATCTCTCCTTTACCGGGCTCAGGAGTCCCTGGAACGCCAAACGGCTAATTGCGCATCCGAGGTTTAGGCTGTAGCATCTACTTCTCACATCACAGAACCTATGGCATAATCTTGTACCGACTCGTCATCCTCTGCTTTACTACTACCAATTCGGTGAGTTCATCTCGTGTATGCCGGTGAAGAAATAATTGTGAAACTTCTTTTCTAGATCTACCCATCATTTGACAAAGTTCACTGGCAACAATGAAAATCAAGTGAAGGTCGGTCCGATAGTGACAACAGGAAGAACCGGACTTGAGTGCTTCATTGGCTGATGCCTCCCCACACTGGAGGAGAAAACAGCCGACGTGCTCGATCGTAGAGACCGAGTCTTGCCCCGAGAACTTGGTTGTAACGCCCCGAAACTTGGAGAATTTTAAAAAAATTTTCCAAACCAAAATTGAATTTTCTTGAGATTTTAATTCATTATTTCAATCATTTTATTCTTCAAACTCAATTTCTTTATTAAATTTTATTTCACCAATTTATTTAATTTTGAAAAAAAAATTGGGGGTTACAGTTGGTGAATTCAGGAATTTTGTATCGGCTTGGCAGCATCACCCGATCGAACCACTTCGGGTACGACTGCGATACACGTATGTATGGTCCTTAGACTTGAGCCCAAATTGATTCCGATAAATTCAGTGATCCGGTTCACAATCATCCTCCTACTGGTTCGGCATGGGATACCAGCCAGTCATTGGAGCATATTGGTACTGATCTAGCCGAACAACATTAATATATGTTGTTCTTCATTGGAATAGGGTAGTGCTCCATAGTATGTGGTCTGATGGTATCCTTGGGGGATGTCATCGGGTGCCCTTAGCGGTATGAGGTTGGGTAGCATGTCCTTGCGACTCCATATGTGGGGTTGGTGTACTTCTTGCCTGATCGGCCTTGTGGTGTAGCCAAAGGCTGGGATGGTGGCGTGGCGCTCCTGAGGATACATATTTTGTGATGGGTCCTTCCTGCCTAACCCTTGGAGCACAGGGTAGGAAATGGCATTGCCATGGCCCTTCAACACCGAACTAAGTGTTCAGTGGATCCTGCCTCATTGGCCCTTGTGGCGGTAGCACGGCCGAGGTGTGAGGATTTTGCAATATACGAGGAGACTGACGGGGAAGTACCCGAACCTTGTGTTGGCTCCTGAGCTATCATGCCATCAACAATCTTCTTGATCAATTCATGCAAGGTATTGACCAATACCTCGGACTGATTGATGAGAGCGTGATAGAGAGTGTTGTCGATGTCTTGTTGAAAACTGATCTTAGGAGTCTTAGTCTGTTGGATGATCCCTGGCCAAGGCTGGCTTCAGCAATTGATTTCGCTGGACGGGGCCATATCAGGTCATGCCGAAGGCTTCGAGACACAATTTGCTGGTAGTTTTCCACATCGTCCTGTATCTCTGCCATTTGTTGTCGATCAACGCCTCCATTGTAACTAGAATAATGTTATTGTTGTTGATTTCGCCCGACATAGATGAGTCATCAAAAGGCAGTCCCACTGAGTGTGCTAAAAAGCATGTTGGTTTCGTTTTTGGCCACACACGTGGCCTAGGATGTCTGCTTAACTCTAATATAGGTCCTACAATCTTAGAAGAAAGGGTTCTGAGCGTACTAATCAATTGACCTTGGAACTGATAAGGAGGGAGAAAGAAAGACGTTAGTATCAAAGCCGATCGGCTACCAAGCCGATGACCATGGTTGTGGGTAGTGACGCAATTGGTTGTTGAGCCGATGACCATGGCTAGATTATCGGGATTGGTAATATCATTGATCGAGGATAGGCATCCCAAGCAAGGGCCGATGAATAACCCCAATGGAAATAAGATAAAATGTGGAATTAAAGATAACCTATCGGCTTGTACTCTAGAAACTAAATCTAGCATACCAAATAACACATTTATACTATCAAATTATCATAACATCAAGATTGGACTTAACCAAGATAGTCGCTAAATCATGAATAATTAATAATATCAATGTATCGGGCATGCTTTTCGATTTATGGTACACAACATAAATCAGATATAATAGATCAAGATGTTGAGCTCAATGATGAAGCCTTCAGCTACTATACCTAACTCACATCAATCTAAGAGATCGTAACAATGCACCCTTAGACCTACCAATACACAAGATAAACTGGAGATTGCACGACCAAGCTGATCTCAAGAGATCGATACGATGCAGCCTTAACAACACGATCCAATCAATATGACTGTCGAGGTGGCGGGACTCACCTCTTTGCCAAAGATCAAAATGATGCAGCCCAGCTGAGTGCCAAGTCCTATCGGGATAACCTTGGAAGCCAAGGGTGGCGATGTGCCGAGAGTAGTTTTTGGTTGTGTGTGTCTATAATTTAACTAACTAATAGTTTATTTTATAGTCCGAAGACTTGCCATCCATTACAATAACCATAACCGATTGGATTTGTCTCTATCTTCTTCATCCCTATCGACTCCTTCAAATCTGGCCCCATATAACACTTGGACAAACTTCTTTGACCAATCTTTGATGGACACTTTTGACTTCTATTGACCATGCAACACTCTGATGGGCTGGGCTTTTTACAAATCTTGGTGTCAATACATGCTCTCAGTTTCAGGGCTAAGTATAACTAATGCTTTGAAACTATCGGCCATTAATGCCCTCTACACCGTGTCATTTCAAAATCTCATCCATGTTTTACTAGTAGTCAAAAACTCTTCAACCTTTAGTGTCTTCTGCAAGATATTTGGATTACTTCCTTGTATCAATTCTTCATCTCCTCCTCACCTTTTCATGCGATGGTACACTCCGCCGACAGTAGATAACACTCAATTTGGTGCATGAGAAATATAAACATAAACCAGACCTTCTCCACTACGAGAAATCAGGTTCAGCATCCAATAGCCCTGCTGAGGTAGAAGATCACCCTTTTTGTTATCGACAACTTGCACCAATACTGATCCAATGGCTTTTCATCGGCCGATATGTATAATCTGAATGGAATTCCTTTCTGTGGCAGCATTAGGAATAGAGGTGATCTCAAATATCCTTGACCTCATCAAATGATTTATGATGCCTCTCTCCCCATACAAATTCCTAGTGGGGCTTTAGCTTCAACAACGAAGTGTATTGCTCTATTCTTCTTGACAGGTCAGATATGAATCTCCTCAAAAAATTTATCTTCCCGATCAGTGACTATAATTGATCTTATTGACAGGGGGGGAGTATTCTTGATCGCCTCAATGCTGCGCTGGCTTATCTCAATTCCTCTCTTGGCATTATAAAGCCCAAAAACTTGCTCACCGATACTCCAAAAGTGGACTTCTCTGGGTTCATCTTCAATCCATATTTCTTGGCCCTCTCCATAACTCGACGTAAATCAGCCACGTGGTCTTGAGTACTGCTTGATTTTACTACAATGTCGTCTATATATATCTCCATTATAGGTCGATCAAGTCATGGAAGATGTAGTTCATGACTCTTTGGTAAGTGTTCTGGCATTTTCAAGCCGAGGTCATCACCACCACTCGTTAGAGTCGAAGTATGAAGTCTTAGTACATGTTGGTTTTAATCACGTCATCCAACCCATTCCCAACTTTCGAAAGGTAGCATATGGCATCACGTTGACAGTTCCCTCCATCTATAACATTTTGGACATCGGCTTCCCATGACCAACCCTTAATGTAAAGAGGCTTCAAGTGCTAATGCCCAAGGTCTTCTAGCTTGGCGAATATTGTTGATTGGGTGTTAGCACCAGTTGTGCCATTGCCTTGTCCTGTTCATCGTCACTACTAGGGACAACCGATCTTCTGTAGGGAGAAAAAATACCATGTTACCCTTGAATCTTTCTTGTCATCAATCGGCGTTCTCCTTAACTCGCCATAACTCTGACTTTCTTAGGCCGATCAATCTTATAATCAATATTTGATCCCTTCAGCTCCTTTTGTCGCAGTCGTTGCACCTTCTCTTCTGGTTCTTTGTAAGAATTCTACTTGGGCACTACTTCGGATTCATTAACGTTGCTTTGCCATCGGTCGATCGGTCATCCTTCTCGGCATAATGGGGTCGAGCCTTTAATACATCGATAGCTTTTTGGTGACAACCTTCGAATATGCTTGACTTTTCCGATCATGTAACCTTCCCTATCGCTGTGGGTCCTACTTGGCTACTGCACTTCCTATGTCATCACTGCATCAGGCAAGTATCCATCGATGGCAAGCACATTCCTCATTCTAGCAGAACCTGAAGAATTCAAAGTTCTAGTGGGGGTTAAACGGGGGTGGTCTCGGTAATCTTCGTAGTCTGCCTCTTCCCTTGTTCTATTTATATTATTGATCAGGCTCGATGAAGTGACTCGATCCTTAACAGTATGCCTATCTCTTTCTGCACTGATCATCAGGATGGTGTGCATGCACCATGTTAATTGGAAAGGGTTGTCCATCGATATTCATCGAACTTATTTCCGTCGTCGAACTTGATTTGGCCCTACTCTACGGCGATGTAATCTATTACCCTAAACACTTGCACGCGTTGGTGTGGTGCGATGGAGAGTGTGCCACTTGTTGTGTTTCTCTTTTCAGTCATCAATGAGAGTTATCCGTGGTTAGGTGGCAGTTGGATTGCTTCTCCTGAGCCAGCAAGTCAAATATCCTATCAGCTTTATTGATGTCAAAGTTGTATTTCTCCTCTCACCGGATGCCTTCACTAGGGACATTCGACTGACTTATTATTTCTGGACCATTTGGCTAAACTGAACTCTGCATCAGGCTCATTGTGAATGCATCAGGCTCACTGGACATTCGATTCTGTTTCTGGACCTGTCAGTTTATCTTGGTATATTGTGCTAGGTCTTAAGGTTGCATCATTTTGATCTCTTAGATTGATGTGAATAGGTGTCTTAGATTGATTGTGAATTAGGTGTCATAGTTTGAGGCTTCATTGATTAGTCTGACATCCGATCTATTGTATCTGGTTCATGATGTGTACCATTCATCTAAATAAACTATGCCCGATACGTTGAAGTTTATTAATTTATCGTGACTAAAAATTATCTTGGTTAGATCTGATCTTGCAGTTACAGTGATTTGATGGCATGGATACGTTGTTTGGTATATTGAGTTTAGTTTCTATCAGAGTACAAGTTGATAGATCTTTGTTCTATGCTATACTCCAATCGTGTCTAGGAGAGACTCGTCGACCTTTATGTGTAAGGATTTCACTGTATTGGCTGATAGCGTGTTCAGCACAATAGCGTGGGCATGGTCATCGGCCCTATGGCCGATTGGCGCGTTTATTCTTGTTTATTTTATTCTCCCTACAGTCATTGGCTCAGTCGTCGATGGGCGTTGCAACTAACGTTATTCTTCATGATTCCTTATCAGTTGCAGGGTAAAACTAATTGGTACGCTCAAAACCTTCTTTTTCTAGGATTATAGGACCTGCACTCGAGTTAAGCAGATCTTCCAGGCCACGTGTGTGACCAAAAAAGACACCAACACGCTTTTTGGCACGCCTGGTGGACCTTCTTCGGATCACTCATCCATAGCGAGTGAAGTGGATGGTAGTAACATCATCCCAATCACCCTGGACACAATGACCGATGAACAGAGAGCAGAGGTACAAGACCATGTGGAGAACTACAAGAGATTGTGCCTCGAATCTTTCAGCACGACTCGATCTAGCCATGTCTAGAGGAGTCAGTTGCCGAAACTAGCCACGGCTAGTGAGACCCCTTAATAGGTCGAGAGTCTGTGGGTCACTTTTCAGGAAGTCGTCGACAACGCACTACATCACGCTCTCATTAATTAGTCCGAGGTATTGGTTAATACCTTGCACGGGTTATCAAGAAGACTGTTGACAGGACAATTGCTCAAGAGACAACACAAGGCCCAGTGTATTTCCCGACCAATCCTCCTCGGCTGTGGCAAAACCCTCAACACACCGGCTGGTGCCACCATGTGGCGCCCCGATTTAACAAATCGAGACATTATTGAATTTCATAAGAAAAACAATAATACAAGAGGTTCATCATGCGACAACGTACATACGGCAATATTCATGGTACGCAGACCATATTTATTACATCAAAGTTTTGGTAAAAACAGTAATAAAGATAATTAAAATTCTGCATGACGAACATCTTCTTCAGGATCATTCTTCTCGACTGGGTTTCTACTCCAGACCATCTTCATAGTAAGCCTCCTCTGTGGGGTCCAATGGGTATGAGTACAAAAAGTACTCACAAGCCACCGCAAATGCAAGTAATAATGCAGGATAATAAACAAAGAAGGGTAATGGCTAACTTTGCGGAAAAGCATAGTTTCAGTTATTGCATTTAGTGTAGTCACATTTAATCATGTGGAAAAGTAAACATGAACATCAACATCATCATCTAACTCGAGGAGTACGTTTTACCTCCTCGCACAACAGTCCTTACATGTCAATCCAGCATGCACATACATATTCAAAGTAAACTAACTGGGGGATGTCACGCAACCCGCTCTTGACCGTGGGCTCGGCTTTTCGAAAAGATTTAAGACTCTGATCAGAGATGTACTACTGTACCCACAAGGCATGCACTCATCCCAAACGAGATGACCCATACCACGGGAACTCATGCCAAAACCTCGGCATGAAGTGTTCCAAGCGATAACCACCCGCTCTAGGTTTCATCGGCGCACCGGGCCGCATCCCGTCTAACGTCGCACCCCCTTTTGCGCCACAGTAGTACAAGTCACCCGCAGGTGCAACTTGACCCATCTCCAAATGGTGGCCTCGGTTTGGAAAAATCCATACCTTAGTTAGGACTTACCCACTAGACTTGTGGTTAGTACGTAAGTGTATTGCAACGGATCCCTCAGACCGGTCCTTATAGTGCCCCGGGTGCTACCGACCAATGCCCTAGCTTGCACCCGGAACCCACCATGCATACACTCACAACCATAACTCATCACCAAAGAAATCCAAGGATAAGAAGTAATGGGGATCATATATAGAACCATTTTGCTAGACTCATTTTTATCCTATAGCGATCGTGTCAATACATTGGACACTAGCTAATAGATTTCATATGGTGACAAGGAGTTTAGGCTAGAGGGCATGGCTTGGGTTGCACATCAAGGTCGGGGGATCCTAAATAAATATATTGTAAGGGTTCATTTGACTAATGCACATACACCTATGAGTTTTAGCGATAGTTTAATCAAACATGGGTTCAATATGCTCAAAAGATTGGTTCGGTGACTTGCCTTGTTCAGCAAAGGGAGAGGGAGGGACTTCGGGGAAGTATCCGGCTCCTCGGTGACGTCGTAGTCTTTTTGATATAGTAAAGTAAAATAAAAAGAACACAACATTCAATCAAACAATAAACATTACATTATAAGCACATAAGTTAAAGTCGGCTTGATTTTATATAAAATAAATTCAATGGTTAAAGTTGTGGTTTATTTCATAAATAAATTGTTAAAGGAATTAAAGAGTTGTCCTTTTTAGAAAAGGGTGTTTAAATGTGATTATTGTCATATTAAGTTCTCAAATAAATTTGAAATGAAAAGTTCATGTTAATTTAATGGTTTTCAGTAAATGGACAGAAAGGAAATAATCTAAATTTTTCTGAAGTTTAAACATTTGAATTTATATTTTAATCTTAAGGGCATTTGAATACTTATTTGAATAAACATGAAATGTCCAAAGTAAACCTACTGATTTTTATTGCATAAACCTGTAGAGAATAATATTATTGAATTTTCTGAAATTGGAAATGGCAATTTTAGCGTTCAATGCGCCAGATATAATTTTACAAGTTTTAAAGTATTTCTGAAATTCATTTTCAATTTTTAAACTTCTCGGTCCCCGGGAGCAGGCCCTACGGTGAACCCGCGCCACATGTGTGTCAGCAGTTCGCACCTTGTGGGCGGGTCGATCTGGACCGTTGGATCAGATCCAACGCGTGCAGGCGAGGCGGGGCGCGTAGAGTCGACGTGGACGGCCAGGATTAAAACAGATTTGAAACCGGTATGCGATGGACGGCGTTTAGATGCGAATGCGGGGTTTTAAAACTAACGGACGCACGAGATTAAAACGTACCCCTTACACAGAATCCAACGGATCAGATTAAATAGCACACGGGAATTAATCGTCACCATCGGATCTAGATCGCACGGTCGGCAGGCTGAATCCGACACGGCACGGGTACTCGACTCAGGCCGGTCGTCTTCTCCGAACGACGGCGAGCGGGCCAGCGGCCACGACGGGCGGCGGCGGTCAATGCTAGGGCCTAAAATGGAAGGAGGGCAATGAGGGGGTCACGAAGGTACCTCGGCGGTGAGAAAAGGTCGACGGAGCTAGGCCGGCGACGAGCGAAGGCGGTGGAGGCGTTCGGGTCTTTGGCGGCGATGGCGATCCGGCGGGGTTCGTCGTCGACGCAGTGGTGGCCGAGGTCGGTGAGGTCCCGATGGTCACGACGGTGCGGTCGGCGTGGACGAAGAGGGGCTCCGGCGACGGCGAGCGACGGCTGAAGTGCGGGCGGCGGTGGGGTGTAAAAAGGTGAATTGGGGCGCTCTGGTTGGTTCTCGCAGTGATAGGGCGTAGGGGTGCATTGCAGACGGCCATGGGCTTTATATAAGGTCGTCGGCGGGGGCAGAGGGGGCGTAATCGGGGAGGCCGAGAGTAATGGCTCTATTCAACGCCGGCGAGCTCCTACCGTGCATGCGAGCGCCAATCCGGGGGCGATGACGCGGTGAAATAAAGGGGGAAATGGTCGGCCAGGCGGGGGAGCTGTTTAATGGCGTCAATTCAATGCGGAGGGGCCAGCGAGGCGGATCCGAGGCGAGGGTCGTCGGCCGGCTCGATTTGGGGGCGACAGCACGAGGTAGACGATGGGTCTGACAGGCGGGGGCCACTGGCCAGTGGGCGCGAGCGAGCGAGCGGGAGGGCTGACAGGTGGGGCCGCGGTGTCGGGTGCGCGCGCGAGGGGAGGAAATCGGCGCCGACAAGTGGGGTCGGGTTGTCAGCCTAAGGCGCGCGAGGTAACGGGCTGGGCCGGCCGGGAGAGAGAGAAAGGAGGGAGGGGCCCAATACTGTTTGAAACTATTTTCTGATTAAAATAATTGCAGAAATTGATTTAAAATAATAGGGCTACTTCCCTGCTTGGTAAAAATTTATAAAAATTCTCAAAAATACATCTTGGTCTTAGGATCATGTACAAAAGTTTCACCTCCTAATTTGGCCATCTACTCTATGTTGTAGTTCAAATTGGTATAAAAGGGTATTAAAGTATTTTCAGAAATATATATTCCAGGAAATTGAATTTAATAATATTTTTATTGTATTGAAAATTGGGGCTGTTACAAACCTATCCCCCTTACAAGAATCTCGTCCTCGAGATTGGAACGCTACTCGAATAACTCGGGATATTGGGCTTTTAGTTCGTCTTCTTTTCCCAGTGGCTTCTTCAGCGGGATGGTTGTTCCATTGAACCTTGCAAAAGCGAACAACGCGACTTCTGGTTACTCTCTCCTTGGTTTCCAAGATCTTGATGGGTTTCTCTAGGTAGGTCAAGTCTTCTTGGACATTGAGTTGCTGAAGGTCGGCTTGCTCGGTGGGTACACGAAGGCACTTCTTTCAGCTGAGAGACGTGGAACACATCATGAACTCCCTGCCAAGGATGGAGGCAGTTCGAGTTGATATGCCACTTCTCCTTGCCGTCGGAGGATCTGGAAAGGTCCGACGTAGCGGGGCGCTAGTTTGCCTTTCATGTTGAACCTTTGAGTGCCACGGAGGGGAGTGACTCGGAGATAGACATAATCGCCCTCCTCAAAGGCTAGGTCTCTTCGACGGTTGTCGGCATAGCTCTTCTGACGGGATTGGGCTGCCTTCAATCGGTCTCTTATGATCTTAACCTTCTCTTCAGCTTCTCTTAATAGATCAGTCCCAAACAGTTGTGGACTCTCCGGTTTGATCCCAGAGCAACGGCGTTCTGCACTTACGTCCATAGAGTGCTTCGAACGGGGACATTTGCAGGCTGGCTTGATAGCTGTTGTTGTAGGAGAACTCTGCATACGGTAAGTTCTTGTCCCACATTCCGCCAAAGTCTAGAGCACAAGCTCTAAGCATATCCTCCAATTATCTGGTTGACCCTTTCGGTTTTGACCGTCGGTCTGTGGATGATAGGTGGTGCTAAAGTTCAGTCGGGTGCCGAGTTCCTCTTGAAGGTTCTTCCAAAACTTGGAGGTAAACTGACTCCCACGGTCAGATACAATCTTTTTAGGAACTCCGTGAAGGCACACGATCCGGGTCATATACAATTCAGCCAACTTGGCGACGGTGTAAGTTGTCTTGACCGGAACGAAGTGAGCTACCTTGGTGAGTCGGTCGACGATCACCCAGATAGAATCGTGACCAGCTTGGGTCCTAGGCAGTCCCGTGATGAAGTCCATTCCTATCTCTTCCACTTCCACTCAGGGACCTTGAGAGGTTGAAGAAGTCCGGCAGGTCTCTGATGCTCTGCCTTGACTCGTACGGCATGTGTCACACTTGGCCACATACTCAGCTATTTCTCTCTTCATGCTGACCCACCAATATTTTTCCTTCAGGTCTTGGTACATCTTTGTACTCCCGGGATGGATGGAGTATAGAGTATCAGTGGGCTTCTTGAAGGATGAGGGTCTTCAACTCAGGTTTGTCGGGTACGCAGATCCGGTTTCCGAACCAGATGGTACCATGCTCGTCCTCGGAAAATCCGGGGGCTTTACCCTTTCTCATGTTCTGCTGGATCTCTAGGATGTCCGGGTCTTCCTTCTGCTTTTCTCGGATCTGGTCTATCAAGATGGGCCGAGACTCCAAGGCAGCGAGGTACGCTCGGGTGGTGATCCCTAGGTTTAGCCTTTCCATCTCCTTGTAAAGTAAAGGAGCTTGGTCCTGAACCATGATGGCATTGCAGTACCCTTTCGACTAAG
Source organism: Zizania palustris (assembly GCA_019279435.1). Lineage (NCBI taxonomy): Eukaryota > Viridiplantae > Streptophyta > Magnoliopsida > Poales > Poaceae > Zizania > Zizania palustris. The sequence continues at coordinate 12,255 of JAAALK010000017.1, forward strand.
GGCGTCTGCCACCACATTGGCCTTGCCTGGATGATAATGGATGCCCAAGTCATACTCCTTGATCAGTTCCAAACCATCTCCTTTGCCTGATATTAAGATCTGGTTGGGTGAATATGTACTTGAGGCTCTTGTGGTTGGTGAAGACCTCACACCGATTCCCCACAAGGTAATGTCTCCATATCTTCAAGGCATGAACCACGGCTGCTAATTCCAGGTCGTGGGTCGGATAGTTCATCTCATGCGCCTTAGCTGTCGGGAGGCGTAGGATATCACTTTCCCTTCTTGCATTAAGACGCATCCCAATCCTTGACGAGAGGCATCACAGTAGACGTGGAAGTCTTTCCGGATGTCTGGCAGAGTCAGAATAGGAGCTGACACTAGCTTCTCCTTGAGGGTCTGGAAGCTTTCTTCGCAGTCGGGGGTCCATTCAAACTTCACTTCCTTTTGCAACAGTCTGGTCATAGGCTTGGCGATCTTGGAAAAATTCTCGATGAACGGCGGTAGTATCCGGCCAATCCGAGAAAACTCCGTATCTCGGTCACGGTTCGTGGGCTGCAGCCAGTTGGTTACCGCTTCAACGGTGGTTGGGTCCACTGCTATTCCTCCGGCAGGAATAACATGGCCGAGGAACTTCACCTCAGACGACCAAAATTCGCATTTGCTGTATTTGGCGTACAGTTGCTGCTCCCTTAGCTTTCCGAGGGTCAGCCGGAGGTGAGTCTCGTGTTCTTCCTTGGTCTTGGAGTAAACGAGGATATCGTCGATGAATACCACGATGAACTTGTCCAGGAACTCCATGAATACATTGTTCATCATGTTCATGAAAAAGGCCGGGGCATTCGTGAGTCCGAACGACATCACGGTGTACTCGTAGAGTTCATAGCGGGAGGTGAAGGCAATCTTGGGTATGTCTTCTTCCCTAATCCTCAATTGGTGATAACCTGACCTGAGGTCAATCTTGGAAAACACTGAGGATCCTTTCAGCTGATCGAACAGGTCATCGATCCGAGGCAATGGGTACTTGTTCTTGATGGTTACGTCGTTCAAGGCTCTATAGTCCACGCACATCCTCTTGGTCTTGTCCTTCTTCATGGCAAATATAACCGGTGCACCCCAGGTGAGGTACTCGGTCGAATATACCCTTTTTGCTCTAGGTCTTCGATGTTGCTCTTGACTTCAGCTAGTTCACTAGCGGCCATCCGGTACGGGCGCTTGGAGATTGGAGTGCTCCCGGGGACAAGTTTGATTCTGAATTCGATGTCTCGCTTGGGAGGCATTCTGGGTAGGTCTTCAGGGAAGACATCCGCAAACTCCTTGACTATAGGTACCTCTTCAAGAGCTATCGAGCGAAGGGATGCTCCGAGTGGTTTGCGACTGGTCATCCGAAAGGTGACGGCTGCGCCTTCAGGGTTGGTTACCATGACGGACTTGCTGGCACAGTCGATCACTCCTTGGTGCTTCATCAGCCAATCCATCCCTAGTATAAGGTCGAGTCCGGTGCACTGGATGAGGACTGGCTCGGCTCGAAACAGTACTCCTTGGATGTCAATTTGAACCTTAGGGCTGTATAAGCGGGCTAAGGTCCTATTGCCGGGAGTGGCAATCACCATGGGGGTGGGTAGAGGGAGTACGTCTAGTTCGTTTGTTTTCACAAAATCCTCGGAGACGAAGGAGTGGGTTGCTCCAGAGTCAAATAATATTACGGCCAGTACGGAATTCACAGTAACGTACCGAGCACGACTTCAGGAGCCTCCTGAGCTTCCTCTGCGCTGATATGGTTGACGCGGGCGCGAACTGCCTGGTTGGGTGCCGCGCCTTGAGTCTGCTTGGGGTGGGGACACTGGTGTGCGTAGTGCCCTTCCTTGCGGCAGTTGAAGAAGACGACCGGCCTCCCTTGGCGATCCTTCAAGATCGGAGCCTTGGCGGCTGGTGTCGGCTGAGCGGCCGGAGCTGGTGGAGCGGGGCGAGGATGCCCGGCGTTGGATCCACCGGCGGTGTGAGGTGGCCTGTAGGCGGGCCGAGGATGGTAAGCGGGCGCTGGTGGCGGAGGGACGAAGCGGGGCCTCTGCGAGTTCGCCTATTGGTGCTTAAAGGCGATCATCTTCCTCTTCTTGAGGTCCAGCCTGTTTTGCTCAGTCTCTTGGATGAGCGCTTTGTTGACTAGTCGTTGGAAGTCGGCGTAGTCGGTGGCGACGAGCTGGATGGACAGCTCATCCTTGAGTCCTCGGAGGAACTTGGCTTGGCGAAGGGCGTCGGTGCGCACTTCCTCCGGTGCGTAGCGGGCGAGGCGATTGAACTCATGGAGGTACTCCATGACGGTCCGGTTGCCTTGTTGCAGGTCGCAGAACTCCTGCTGTTTCACCGCGATGACACCGGCGGGGACGTGGGCGGCACGAAAGGCGATGGTGAACTCCGCCCAAGTCACCACGTGGTCCTCTGGCTGGGACTCACGATAGTTTGTCCCACCATTCAGCGGCGGGACCCTGGAGCTGGTGAGTGGCGAAGGCCACTCGCTCTCGGTCGGTGCAGGGGAGGAGGTCGAGCTTCTTTCTGATGGTACGAAGCCAATCTCCGGCCTCCATCGGGTTGGTGGTGCTCGAGAAAATGGGCGGGCGCACGCGCAGAAACTCAGAGAGTTGCAGAGCGGGCGCGAGTGCTGGTGCGCGAGGGGCAGGTTCCCCGTTCTGCAGACGGTCCAACTGAGCCTGTTGGTTCTGCATTTGGGTGAGGAGGGCGGTGATCAGTTGGTTCTGATTCGCCATCATCTCCGCCAAGGTGGGGTGGTTGGCGGAGGGCGACCCAGATTGACGCGGGCCCGTTGCACCCCAGTTGGGTACAACACCCTCGGGCGCATCACGGCTTCCTCCTGCTCCGTTGTTGGAGCCGGTGTTCTGGTGGTCGGCCATCTTCTGAATTCATAAGGTTATAAGGCAAAAAGTTGACAACACAATTAACAAGAATAGTTCATGCATATAAATTAAGTGGTAAAAACGTTCATTACAATCCGTTCTTATTCTACCCACAACACACTCGTCGTGGGTAGCACCACATACAAAATCATGCTTTTTATTTAAATAGCGGCTCCTAATGCCTACTCGCCACCGGAGGCGGTCTCCGTGCTCTCGGAACCACGAGTACGCGGCTCCAGAGGGATGGTGGGTTCGAGAAAATTCTCGATGATGGAGTCGGAGACGAGGCCGGGGCGTGGTTGTAGGGGCGCTGGTGGAGGGTCTGGCGGGGGAGGGTCGTGGCGGGATCCTCTTGGGGCGAGGGAGGGGCTCACGAATGGGCTTCTTCTTCCTTGGAAGAAGGGGAACCATCTCCGCAATATCCTTCTGCAGCTGCATGATCTTGCGCTGCAGCTCGCCGTTCTGCTGGATCAAGTTCTTCGTTTCTTCACGAAGGAACTCAACCGCCTCATGGTGCTCGTCGGCGTCGAGCACCGCCTCGGTATGGAGATCTTCCATGGCCTGTAGAAGACGTGACTGCCGGGCCATGACCGGATCACGCACGGAGTGAACTCCGAGGTAGATGCTACGGTGGGCTCCGGGAGTACGCTTCGGCACAAGCCGGAAGGACGAGTTCTGAAGACGATCGTCGTAGATCATCCTCAGCTCCATGAGGGCCTGGAGGGCGACTCGTTGGCACGCGACGTCGAAAGTCGGGCCTCCAAGTGCTGTAGTGTAGGGCGGCAGGTGTTCTCCGGAGCCGTGGACGGTGAGGGAGACGTCGCAAGGCCCGGCGAACTCGTCGGGGTACACTCCTTGGAATTCGAGTTCGAAGAGGAACCCGAGGAAGGTGAGCATCATACGGAGCTCCCGGACGAAACCCTCGTAATGGCGGCAGTAGCTGTGGACTTGGTAGACTGGCATCTACAAAACAGCAAGTTGAATAAAGTGAGGAGAGGAACAAAGTTTATAAAGTAGATTTTCGAGAAATAATTTCTTGTGGCTAATGGCTAGGTGGGTCTGTTTGGCTTCCTACAGTCGAGTCGGCTCTGATACCATCTTGTGGCGCCCCGATTTAACAAATCGAGACATTATTGAATTTCATAAGAAAAACAATAATACAAGAGGTTCATCATGCGACAACGTACATACGGCAATATTCATGGTACGCAGACCATATTTATTACATCAAAGTTTTGGTAAAAACAGTAATAAAGATAATTAAAATTCTGCATGACGAACATCTTCTTCAGGATCATTCTTCTCGACTAGGTTGCTACTCCAGACCATCTTCATAGTAAGCCTCCTCTGTGGGGTCCAACGGGTATGATTACAAAAAGTACTCAACAAGCCACCGCAAATGCAAGTAATAATGCAGGATAATAAACAAAGAATGGTAATGGCTAACTTTGCGGAAAAGCACAGTTTCAGTTATTGCATTTATTGTAGTCACATTTTAATCATGAAGGAAAAGTAAACATGAACATCAACATCATCATCTAACTCGAGGAGTACGTTTTACCTCCTCGCACAACAGTCCTTACATGTCAATCCAGCATGCACATACATATTCAAAGTAAACTAACTGGGGGATGTCACGCAACCCGCCCTTGACCGTGGGCTCGGCTTTTCGAAAAGATTTAAGACTCTGATCAGAGATGTACTACTGTACCCACAAGGCACGCACTCATCCCAAACGAGATGACCCATACCACGGGAACTCGTGCCAAAACCTCGGCATGAAGTGTTCCAAGCGATAACCACCCGCTCTAGGTTTCATCGGCGCACCGGGCCGCATCCCGGCTAACGTCGCACCCCCTTTTGCGCCACAGTAGTACAAGTCACCCGCAGGTGCAACTTGACCCATCTCCAAATGGTGGCCTCGGTTTGGAAAAATCCATACCTTAGTTAGGACTTACCCACTAGACTTGTGGTTAGTACGTAAGTGTATTGCAACGGATCCCTCAGACCGGTCCTTATAGTGCCCCGGGTGCTACCGACCAATGCCCTAGCTTGCACCCGGAACCCACCATGCATACACTCACAACCATAACTCATCACCAACAGAAATCCAAGGATAAGAAGTAATGGGGATCATATAATAGAACCATTTTGCTACGACTCATTTTTATCCTATAGCGATCGTGTCAATACATTGGACACTAGCTAATATCATTGATCATATGGTGACAAGGAGTTTAGGCTAGAGGGCATGGCTTGGGTTGCACATCAAGGTCGGGGGATCCTAAATAAATATATTGTAAGGGTTCATTTGACTAATGCACATACAACCTATGAGTTTTAGCGATAGTTTAATCAAACATGGGTTCAATATGCTCAAAAGATTGGTTCGGTGACTTGCCTTGTTCAGCAAAGGGAGAGGGAGGGACTTCGGGGAAGTACTCCGGCTCCTCGGCGATGTCGTAGTCTTATTGATATAGTAAAGTAAAATAAAAAGAACACAACATTCAATCAAACAATATAACATTACATTATAAGCACATAAGTTAAAGTCGGCTTGATTTTATATAAATAAATTCAATGGTTAAAGTCCTGTGGTTTATTTCATACATAAATTTTAAAGGAATTAAAGAGTTGTCCTTTTAGAAAAGGGTGTTTAAATGTGATTATTGTCATATTAAGTTCTCAAATAAATTTGAAATGAAAAGTTCATGTTAATTTAATGGTTTTCAGTAAATGGACAGAAAGGAAATAAATCTAAATTTTTCTGAAGTTTAAACATTTGAATTTATATTTTAATCTTAAGGGCATTTGAATACTTATTTGAATAAACATGAAATGTCCAAAGTAAACCTACTGTTTTTATTGCATAAACCTGTAGATAATAATATTATGAATTTTTTGAAATTGGAATGGCAATTTTTAGAGTTCAAATGCGCCAGATATGAATTTTACAAGTTTAAAAGTATTTCTGAAATTCATTTTCGATTTTCAAACCTCTCGGGTCCACGGTGAGCCAGGCCCACGGTGAACCCGCGCATTGTGCGCGTGCACCGGGTCGATCTGGACCGTTGGATCCAGATCCAACGCGTGCAGGTGAGGCGGGGCGCGTAAGTCGACGTGGACGGCCAGGATTAAAACGTTTGAACCAGTATGCGATGGACGGCTTAGATGCGATGCGGGGTTTTAAAACTAACGGACGCACGAGATTAAAACGTACCCCTTCGCACAGATCTAACGGATCAGATTAAATAGCACGCGGGAATTAATCGTCACCGTCGGATCCAGATCGCACGGTCGCGCGTGAATCCGACACGGCACGGGTACTCGACCCGTGCCGGTCGTCTTCTCCGACGACGGCGAGCGGGCCAGCGGCCACGGCGGGCGACGGTGATCGATGCTAGGGCCTAAAATGGAAGGAGGGCAATGAGGGGGTCACGAAGGTACCTCGGCCGGTGAGAAAAGGTAGACGGAGCTAGGCCGGCGACGAGCGAAGGCGGTGGAGGCGTTCGGGTCTTTGGCGGCGACGGCGATCCGGCGGGGTTCGTCGTCGACGGAGTGGTGGCCGAGGTCGGTGATGTCCCGGCGGTCACGACGGTGCGGTCAGCATGGACGGAGAGGGGCTCTGGCGACGGCGAGCGATGCTGAAGTGCGGGCGGCGGTGGGGTGGTAAAAAGGTGAATTGGGGCGCTCTGGTTGGTTCTCGCACGTAGTAGTGATAGGGCGTAGGGGTGCATTGCGGACGGCCAGGGGCTTTATATAAGGTCGTCGGCGGGGGCAGAGGGGGCGTAATCGGGGGAGGGCCGAGAGTAATGGCTCTATTCAATGCGGCGAGCTCCCTGCCGTGCATGCGAGCGCCAATCCGGGGGCGATGACGCGGTGAAATAAAGGGGGAAACGGTCGGCCGGGCGCGGGGAGCTGTTTAAATTGGCGTCAATTCAATGCGGGAGGGGCCAGCGAGGCAGATCTGAGGCGGGGGTCGTCGGCCGGCGCAATTTGGGGGCGACAGCGCTAGGTAGACGATGGGTCTGACAGGCGGGGGCCACTGGCCAGCGGTGCGCGAGCGAGCGAGCGAGAGGGGCTGACAGGTGGGGCCGCGGTGTCGGGTGCAGCGCGCGAGGGGAGGAAATCGGCGCCGACAGGTGGGGTCGGGTTGTCAGCCTAAGGCGCGCGAGGTACCGGGCTGGGCCGGCCGGGAGAGAGAGATGAGAGAGAAAGGAGGGAGAGGGCCCAATACTGTTTGAAACTATTTTCTGATTAAAAATATTGCAGAAATTGATTAAAATAATAGGGCTACTTCCCTGCTTGGTATAAAATTTATAAAAATTCTCAAAAATACTCTTGGTCTTAGGACATGTACAAAAAGTTTCACCTCCTAATTTGGCCATCTACTCTATGTTGTAGTTCAATTGGTATAAAGGGTATTTAAAGTATTTTCAGAAATATATATATTCCAGGAAATTGAATTTAATAATATTTTTATTGTATTGAAAATTTGGGGTGTTACACACCATCACAAGGGCCGATAAGGCAGGGTCCACCGAACACTTCATTCGGGCAGGGAGGCTGATGTGACGGTCCCATTACCTACACCCACGCTCCAACGGCTAGGTAGACGTGACCTATCCTAGAATACATATCCATTCAGTAGGGGTACGCCAACATCCCAACCTTCGATCACACCGTAAGGGCTGATCAGCAAGGGGTGCCCCAACCTACATATGGAATTTCTAGAAACATGTTTCTCAACCTTGTGCCACCAAGGGGGGCACCCGATGGCATCCCTAAGGGGTACCAATAGACCATATATTACAAGGTACCCCCCTACTCCATGAAGAACAAATATACAATGTTGTTCGATTGGATCAGTATCAACATCCTCCGAATTATAAGGAAGACTATTGGGTGAACCGAATTACTGAGGTGATTTGAGACCAGTTTGTGCTCAAGCCTAAAGATCAGACTTATGTGTATCGACGACCGTACCTGGAGTGGTTCAATCGGGTGCCATTACCGAACCGATACAAGATCCCTAACTTAGTGACTTTACCAAGTTTGGGGGCAGGACTTGGTCTCCACGATGGAGGCACATTAGCCGTTTTATCGTCTAGTGTGGCAAGGCATCAGCTAAGGAAGCACACTAAGTCAGGTTATTCCCGCTGTCACTATCAGGATCAGCCTTCACCCAGTATCGTCACTGTCGGTGAACTCTATAAGAGGGTGAAAAGATCTGGAGAGAAGTTTCACAATTATTTCTTCACTGGCATACATGAGATGAATCTTACTGACTTGATGGTAGTTAAAGCAGAAGATGGACGAATCGGTGCAAGATTATGTGCAAAGATTCTGCGACGGAGAAGGAGGTGCTATAGCTTGAACCTCAGCGACACACAACTGGCTATGTTAGCATTCTAGGGCTCATGAATCCAATAAAGGAAAGGTTTTCCATCGCAAGAATTTGAGAGCCTCTCACACCTGGTACAGCGGGTATCGACACATATGGGCCGAATGCAGGAGGTGAAAGGGACGGGTATCATAAGAAGGGGGTGTCATGCTCACACGCTCCATTTGGACTCTGATGAGGATAGTGGGTCCAATGCGGAGGTCGGCTGGGCCGAGTGGACCCGAACAAGAAGCATATCACTTGTCCATGGGTAAAGCCAGCTGACAAAGAAGAGAATTATGATTTTGACATCAGTAAGGCGATAAGATATTTGATCTATTGCGCAAATAAAAGAGGATCCAGTTGCCACCTAACCACGTGATACACTCGCCGATGAATGAAGAAGAAGAAGAATACTATAAGTGGCACAAACTCCTCGTCTCACCACACTAACAATGTAAAGTGTTTAGACAACGAATGAAAAGTGTTAGACAGTATATCCAATTAGCTATGGAGCAGGACAACATCAAGTTCGATGATGGGAAGAAGCCGATGAACAGCGACGACCACCCTTTCTAGTCAACATGGTGCATGTGCACCATGCTGATGACCAAGCACTCAAAGAAGAGCAAGCGAGGCCAACAGTAGCGTCACTTCCTTGGACCTGATCGGAAATCTGAGAGGAAGTCTAGAGAAAGGATGGACAACGACGACGATCATAATTACTCACAATTCAACCCCCATTGGAATTGGTGAGTTCTTCATATTTTGTTGGAATGAAGGGTTTGCATCAGTTGTCGATGGACGACTGCCTTTAGTTGTAGCAGTGAACACTAGTGGCAGGGCACCATGATCCGTGCCTAATACGGTGAGGCCACATAGTCAGGAGAGGTTGACCACTGATCGAAGGTTATTGCCACCAAGGGCGTCGGACACTTGAAAGGCTTGGACCCATCAACACCAAGGAAAAGGTCAATCGATCGCGACAATGTCCCCTCAGGAAATCCACAGTGGTGCTCCAGAGGGGGTCTTCACAAAGAATCAGAAGAGGAGAATAAACAGCTGCGACAGACAGAATTGAAGGTGCAAAGCCACAAGAACGATACTGATTGGTCTTGAAGGATTAAGAGGAATGGTGAGCGAAAGATAAGGATAATCACAACGACAAGGAAGATGCAGGGGTAAACATGGTTTTCTTCCTCCCCCGTGGAGTATCGGGTCACCCGGAGGCTAATGCCAGGCAGGATGATACAATGTCCCAACTGGTGTTGACCCGCATCTAGCAAGTATTTGAATAGCCAGAAGATCATGAGCATTGGTACCTGAGGACCTCTTTACAGCAAGGGCCTAGTAAACGGTAAGTGATGTCCAAGATGATGATAGACGAAGAACGGTCATCAAGTTGATGTCATATGCACCTTTCGGAAGCTAGGGAAAGGGTCGGAGGACCTCATCAAAACCAATATGGTACTGAGGGACTTCGGCGGCAATTCATCGGAAACGATGGGGGCTGCTAAATGTAGAGTCGACGGTTGGGAGCAAGACCATGTCGGCCAGCTTCTTTGTCATTTTAGAGGGAAAGGATTCCTATAGTCTGCTACCTAGGGCGGTGATTTGGATTCATGTGAATTCGTTATGGTCCCATTTTCTGACAGCTACATCAAAGCCTCATGTAGTGGTCCGGTGCCCAAGAGGAAATCGTTCCTGTCTGAATTAAATTGCTTAATGTAGCACTAGCCTGAGTTATCGGTCTATGGGATAGGAAGAAGTTGTCCTGCTTGTCCGGTAGAGCTTTGGGATGGTGATTGTTTCCGAAGTCTCAGATGACAAAATCAAACCAATTAGTAATGAATAGACCAAGCTTACCCTTTGAAGGCTCCATGGACGAATCAAAAGGTGTAAATTGGTCAAGGCTTCGCCGCAACTGATGAGCTACAAGAAGTAGACATCAGACATTGGGATAGACCGCGAGGCAACCTTGTAAGTGCTCAAATTCCGATGAAATAAGAATGAATTAATTGCATATTGTGGAGAGTATCGGGATTGCTTCACATGGGGATCCCAGGAGATGCTAGGTCTAAGCCGATCGATTATAGAACATCGGCTCCCAATAAGACAAGGTTACGACCATTCAAGCAGTCACGTCGGTGGTTCAAGGTGGAAATATATCTAGACATCAAGGCCGAGGTTAACAAGGTTGTATGATGCAGGATTCATAAGGTCACGCCGATACGCAAAGTGGGAATCGAACATTGTACCAGTATGAAGAAAAGTGGGAAGCTTAGAATATGTGGACTTCAGAGATCTTAATAAGGCAACCCCAAAGGACGAATACCCAATGTTGATCGCAGATTTGCAGGTGGATGCCGCATCAGGTCATGAGATTATCAGCTTCATGGATGGGAATGCAGGTTATAATCTACTTTCATGGCTGACAAAGACATCCACAAGACGGCCTTTCGGTGCCAGGTGCTATCAGACTTATGAGTGGGTGGTGATGACCTTCAGCTTGAAAAATGTTGGAGCAACTTACCAGAGGGCCATGAACTACATTTTCCATGATTTGATCGGCCTATTGGTGGAAATATACATAGACGCCGTGGTGGTAAATCAAGCAGTACTCAAGACCATGTGGCCGGTCTACGTCAAGTTTTGGAGAGAACCAGGAATACGGGCTAAAAATGAATCCTGAGAAGTGTATCTTTGTGTATGGTGGGAAGTTTTTGGGCTTTATTTTTCATGAAAGATGGATGAATAAGCCAGGACAGTATTGAAGCAATTAATAACACCCAACCCCCTACCGATAAAACCAAGTTGTAGTCACTGATAGGGAAGATAAATTTTCTCAGGAGATTCATAGCTGATCTTTCAAGAAAAATAGAGTTGTTTACTCCGTTATTAAAGTCGAAGCCTGTTGGCGTAAAAGATTACGCTAACAGGTTTCTGTAGAAAAGAAACTAACAAACGAAGTGTTTGTGAAGCAAACTGTCTAAGCCTCCGAAAGGATATAACTTAGAATAGTTCGAAAGTGTGTATTGAATAACTTGTTATTCGGGTCCTATTACAGGGTGAATTGGGGGGTATTTATAGGCCCAAACAGTAAGGAAAAGACCTATTACCCCTCTATTACAACCGACATAGTGGAAACTATTCGGTTCCTTAATAGGGCTAAAATGGTAAAAGACTAATCTAATGAGAAAAAAGATTAAGTCTTCCATATTAGCTGGCAGAAAAGATCTTGAAGGGCTTTAGTTCGAAGATATACTCCGAACTGATGCCTATCTTCGTGCTTCGAACAGGTTCGCGCATCTTCGAAGATGGTCTTCTGGGAACCCTTCGAACTGGCTGACTGCCTTTATGTTGCTCGGCAATAACCCCGAAGATGAGATATTTACCCCAATAGTAGCCCCTCGAATACGCTCTCCGTTGACCGTAACGTTAGGAACGCCGTATACGAAAGGAAAAAATAACCACTCATAGGGTATTGGTTTTTATTTATCTCGAAATGCATGAAGATATGAAACTCCGAATCAGTCTTAAGTAATTACTTTTCGAACTATCTTAGAACTGACCTTAGGAAGTCGAAGTCTTTTTAGACTTAGCAGAAATAGCCGTTATTTCTGTTTCCAACGGAAAATGTAGCACCGCGGTATTTCGTAAAGAAGTAACGGCAGGAATGCGAAACGACATGATTAACGGTAAGAAAGTGAAGTCTAGGCTATAAATAAAGGCCTAGAAGTTACCCGGTTACCTTTTCACCGCATTCTAGCAATCAAACACTTTTGAACCCTTTGAATTCTTGAGCCCTAGCCTTTGAGTTCTTGAGCCCTAGCCTCCATTTCCTCAAAGCAATCCAGCGATCGTGATGGTGAAGACCAAGGGATCTGTGCCTCCTTCGGCCTTGGCTCGGGCAACAGGCAGGCCGCAGCAGCAGCGGCGGCAGCGTTGGCGGCGGCACCTCCGATGCGGGCGGCGACATCCATGGCGGCAGGGGGGAGAAATCCCCAAATCGCCGTATGATCAAGGTTCTGTGCCCGCCGTCGACGAAATATTTAGACCAGTCTTTTCAACTAGGGTCTTCTGCCTGCAAGAGAGAAGTCGCTAGCAATGGCAGTAGAAGGGAAAATCAGTACTGGAGTAATGATTCGCAAGCCTGGAAAAGAGCTTATTCCGTCACGAGGCCTGGAGAAGTGGTGTATTCGAAGCCTTCTTCAAAGCCGGCTGGGTTCTTCTGCAGTGGACTTCTTGATAGACGTTTTGGATCTGTTCATGTAACCCTCCCCCAATTATCTCCGAATACAGTAGCTAGGTAGCTATCTTCGAATGGGCGTTGAGAGCCGAAGGTTGCGAGGGGAGAGCAGAAATCTTCGCTGCACTTCATAGAGCAACTTGCCAGCCGAAGACCTTCGTAGGCTCCGGAGTGAAAAGTGGTGGTTTGCCTCGGAAGCATTAATTTTAGGCTTCGAGACGACATTGCCTGCAATTCCCTGCTAAGGGCCATCAATGCAAGATGGTATACTGACTGGTTGATGAGGTGGTTCTATGCGAAGTTGGGGCAGGTAACTCTCTAGCTAGACCTTTGAAAGAGATTCAATTCCGGAAGGAAGCCTTAGTGCAACCCTCACGAAGGCCAGCTCGAAGCTCGTCTTAACCTGCTTCAGAAAATTGCCGAAGGTTACGCCTGCGGGACTTAGCCGAAGAATTTCTCGGACTGCAAATTCCTCCGCTGATGGCCAACTGGCTATCATCTTCGAAGATGAGTTCTGAAGGCGGTCTCCGCAAGATCAATTTAACTTCGAGCCCTGCAGGTAACTTCGAAAACAACATGCATTGTACAATATTTATTTCGAAGAAAAAAAAACTCCACTTGAATTATTATTTTTTAGCTTCTTCAGCCCCTATACTTCAGAGCAAATTGTAAGGGCTTCGGAGCAGCTTTGGGTGCCCCAACTCCGACTGAAAAGAATGGCGAAATTAAATTGGTCGGGAGTTGGGAAAGGTTAACAGAGTATGGGGAATGCTGAAACTCACTCCTCCCCCTCTGATGGATGGTTGCCTTCGGCGGAAAGGGCCCCAGAAGAGGAAAGCCGAAGCTGGGACCTTCGAGTTCAGCAAAAACTCCAGTGAAAAGGTGGCTCGGAAGCCAAAAAACCTCGCACCTTCGGATCCTACTCCTCGAGCCCGAGTGGCTTTGATTTCCGACTCCCAAGAAGAAACAGGGAGATGCTTGTGGTCTGATGGAAGAAGAATGAAACTCAAAGGACTGCACAAGCGAAGTACCTGCGAAACTACCGGAGTCCGGAGATAATGTTGATCAACCAAGGACTTCGGTTAGTTCAAGAAGATGTAACTCAGGACGAAGTTCCTGTGAATGAAAGTTGGGTCGAAGTCACTATGGCTTCGATTCCGAAGAAGCAACGAGGACTGCCCAGGACGATGCTCCTGCAGTCCAAGATTTAACGGCTGATTCGGATGAAGAATTAGCCTTCGATCCACCAAACAGTCCGACGATGACTCCTCTGCAAAATGTCGAAGGTAGACTTCGAATAACCTTTTGTATTTATTTGAGTATTTATACTATGTATAATACTTTTCATTATTTTACAGAGTCCACTCCTATGGAAGAAGTCCGTCAAGAGGAAATAATTCCTGGACCTTCGACGACTTCGGAGCCAACCCAGAGAGTACTCAAAAGGGACCTGGAAGAGGCAAAAGACAAATAGAGCCCTGCTGCTATAAGCTCCGAATCAACTCCGTCTGATTCAACAGACGAGAGCCAATCTTCAGGGAGGGTCAAACCAGTGGCTCCGAAGACCATAGGCCAAAGCTCCGGTCCTTGTTGAACGAAGATGACCAAGAGGCAATAAGCATGCTCCCTTGTTGGCTCCTTCTTAGGGCAAACAACTGGTCTTCGGACTTTGCTCGAACCTTTGGATCGAGCTAGCCGGACATAGGGGAGACCAATTAGTGGCCATCCTGAGCAAGGCTGACAGGACGGAGCTTAATGCCGTTATTGAACGTACAGCCTACCAGGTACGAAATAACTGCGAAAATTATAGAATTCATCTTCGAATAAATATTACTTTAGTTTTTTTATTTTGACAGTAAACTGTCTTGGCCCGAGCTGCAAGTCTATGCAATGAAGAAGAAATCACCGGCTTCGGGAAGAAAATAGTGCTCAAAGGAATTTTAACATCTCCGAAAGTCGAGTGGCTCAAATGGACAATATAATATCAACGAGCGAAGGGCCAGGCAAAGCTTGGAGGCTGCGAAGAAAGAGCTCGAAGGAGAGGATGTGCTTCGAGCAGAGGTTGAAAAATGCGGGCGGAGCATGCTACGCGGGGTCTAAGCTCGTCCGACCGAAGAGGAAGCTAGCCAACTGTTAACCAGAAGAACACTTGACCATGAGAATGCTAGGCTTTCTGGGGTTTTGGACGAAGTCACTTTGACGAAGGATGCGCTGAACGAAGATAAATTGAAGTCTGAGAAGGTGGTGCGGAGGTTATGAATCAGTGTTAGATGTCCTGGAGTACTTCGGTACTACCGGAACTCTCCCTTATGACGATAACATCAGCCTTCTGCGCCGGTTGAAAAGGATCCAAGGGGTGGCGAAGCAGATGAAGACGGCGGGCATAGATACGGAGAACTCTCCGGACAAGTGTTGCTGTTGGTCTACTTCGCTATTACGAAGATCTGGGCCGATCAATAATTCCGGACGCAGGAGGGGGTCCAATCACCTTCGACGACGAGCGACTTCTAAAACCTTCCGAAGGTGTGGCTGCTGCCTGGCGAGCCTTCCAAACCTCTTGGAGAGCCGAAGGTGTTCTGCGATCAAGGCTTGGATTGACGAAGGCCAACGCCAGAAGCACGCTCGGACTCAAGCTTCGAGCAGTCAACCTCCTTCGAACCGCAGGTTAGGAATATTTTAGGATTTCTAACCATGTAAAGCTTTATGCTTGTAAACATTTATCAATGAAAATCTGTTGTCATATTTTTAGGCTTTGCTCTTATGGAAGATATCGAAGTGTTAGAGCTTAACAATGAACTTCGCTCATTGTGGAACACCTTCGAACTTCTAAAGAGTTATAAGCGTCCTCGATTTCTTATTCCTCGAGATGACTCCGGGTAATTGCGCCCGAAGTAATCAAAGACGTATTGTCTTATATTAAAGAGGAAGATAAAGAGGTTGACGCAAACACCTCGTCTTCTGAAGACACTAATTGATCTGAAGACGAAGGTGAAGCCCAAAATAAAAAATCTGAAGATCTTAGAAGCTGGGAAAGAAGCCCCGAACGGCTTCGAACTTGGGCCGAGCTTCAACAAGAGCAGAAGGATTTTAGAGCTTCGAAGGGGAGGAAGAGAGTTAAACGTAAAGTTCTTAGAACTTTGATGTTGGAACTAGTCGTTCCACCCTAGCTCTCAGGACCGAAGAGGTCTCCGATTCCTTCTTGGTATAGATACCAACTTTTCGTAGTGTAATCTGAAACACATTTATTTCATAATGAATGCCGATTTAAAATTGTCTCCATATTTACTAGACCCTCTTTGGGTATAAGCAACTTCGAAATGTATTCAAAGATGGTTATGCGCAAAGAAAAAACTTCGGAGTACAATTTTTTGGGGGCGGAGCCCCTCTGTCATTAAAGATCTTTGATCTTATGAAATGTCTTCGACTTTTTGTGTCAGAAGATGGTAAGTAGTACCTTTGTTTTACGAAAGAAATCAATTGAGAAACTTTCAGGACACTTTAATGTCTTAAAAAATTTGTCACTTGGACTTATGTTAACAGACATTCGAAGCTCATGGCTCAAATGTTGTTTGCTTTAGCCACCTTCGGCTTGTCTTTGCGATCTTGACGAACCAATGGTTCGGAGTTGCAATGGTCTCTTTGAACTCTTTTTACGGATGTCTACCAGCCAATGGCTTGGACTCCGTATAATTTAGCCACCTTCGGCTTTTTGCAGAAGTCTACCAGCCATGGCTGGACTTCGAGATTTTGCCACCTTCGGTCTTTTACGGAAGTCTGCAAGCTGCAGCTTGGACTCCGTAGATTTTGGCCACCTTCGGCTCTTTTACGGAAGTCTACCAGCCAATGGCTTGGACTCCGTAGAATGTGGTTTTGGGCTCTTTTACGGATGCCTACAAGCCGTGGCCTGGGCTCCGGATTATGTCAGCCACCACGTCGGAGGCTTCGAACTTTATGGGTTCGAAGTCGAAAATACAACCCAGCTTAATGACATTCCCTCTCGGTCGACCCCGCGGTTCCAGTGCGTCCACTCGGAAGCTGGAAGTCTATGAGGGGAAGGCAACTATCAGGGTCATATGCTTTATTAATTTAGAGGTGATTACAAGCGAATTACAAGGAGCCCTTATGCGAAGTATCGCTTTAGGTGCTCCGCATGCCAAGTATGTGCTAACTCTTCACCTTCTAAATTAGCTAATTTAAATGAACCAGGACGTCCTGAGCGGACAATTAGATATGGACCTTCCCATTTATTGCTAACTCCCTGGTGCTATAATGCTTCGTAGAACAAGATGACCCGGCCTTAACTCGCTGAGCTTAACCTTCGAGTCATACCAAGCCTCGTCTGCTGATGATATGATAAATTAGCTACAGCACGAAGTCTTGTTCTTCTGACAAATCTAACGAAGCTTGTCTTCTTCTTCAATGTCCGGTTCGGTGCTGCGAAATGATCCCCTTGAGCTCCGTTGGAGTCATAGCTTCGTCTCCGAATAGTAGTCTGAACGGAGTAAAACTGTGGACCTTGTTTGCTAGTCGAATGGACCACAGAATCTTCGGAAGCTCTTCGGTCCACAGTCCCTTTGATAATCTACTATTTCGTTAGCCCTGATAAATATTTCCATTGGCTCGCTCTAGGCTCCATTCGACTGAGGATGCCTCACTGCAGCAAACATAGCTGAATGCTAGGTCTTCGCAAAACTTCCTGAAGGGTTCTGCGTCGAACTGTGTTCCATTATCAACTGTGAGTATCTAGGCACTCCGAACCGGCAAATAAGGTTCTTCCAGAAGAATTTCTG
>JAAALK010000022.1:0-46813 GCA_019279435.1 Zizania palustris
CTGGCGGCCTCCAGCCGCTGGACTTGTTCCCCGCAGACTGTGGAGCTCTCTGTATAAACTTCTGTGGGGGTGCAATATTCAAAACTTCAGAACGAGGGTGCTTTTGCCCTCTTCTTCGATCATGTTGCACTTCGAAGACTGGTTCCTGCGGCTGTGCCGATGTCTTCACCTCTGTTTTAACTTCTTGCAATACCGTTGAAGCAGCAGCAGTCCTCCGAAGCCAACCCTCTTCTGACCTCGCATACTCCTCGAAGTATGACATCAGCTGTGATACTGTGGTGATGCTCTTCCGATGCAGTTTATCCAGAAGGCCTTTATGACTGACGCCTTCCCGAGCCGCATCAACCACTGAGGATGTGGACAGCCCCCGAATTTGCGACTTTGTGTGACCGAAGCGCTTGAAGTACTGCCTCAATGTTTCTCCGGGGAGCTGTTTCACTTGGAAAAGGCTTCCTGTTGACATGGGAGGCACGAAGGTGCCCTGAAAGTTACTTATAAACTTCCTCTTCAACTGTGACCATGAATTGATTGATCCTGGCTTTAAAGACCAGAACCATCTCAACGCCACTCCTTGAAGAGCTAACGGGAAGCACTTCGCCATAGTGTCTCTGTCTCCGCCGCTAGCCTCAATCGCTAGGGCATAAGAACGCGCGAACTCTCCGGGATCTTCATCTCCGGCATACTTACAGAGCTTCGAAGTTTTGAACTTTGGATCGAAGCGAACCTTCTGCAGCTCAGGATGCAACGGAGATTCATTGTCATAAGAGGCGTTCTCCGGGGCTTCGGGATAACCAAGATTTGTCGTCTTCGGGCACTTCGGGGATAGCTGGGGTGGCTTGAGAGCGAAGCCTATTCGCAGCCTCTTGTCGCCACCTCGCTACCTCAGCTTGAAGGTTGGCCATTTGAGTGGCCATGTCTCCAAGGCTATCTTCATCTCCTCCGGAAGGACCTTCCGGGTCTTGAGAACTGGTATGATCAGTTCGAATCGGGATGGAGGGTGGCGGAATGACTCCGGGCGGTCGGAGTATGGAAGGGGTTGGCAGAGAGGTTTCGTATCCTCGAGGGATAGAAGCCCCTTGCGGAGTTTGAGGTGGAGCGATAGTCGAAGACCCTCCGACTTCGACTGTGTCGAAGGGTATCTCTCCGGAGATCCGAGAGGACCTCCGAGTGGGATTGCGAGGTGCGCTCCGCTTAGGAGGCATGATGTAAGAAGTTGGTAGAGAACGAAGTTTTTTGGACTAAGTTCCCCACGGACGGCGCCAACTGTTGGCGTAAAAGATTACGCTAACAGGTTTCTGTAGAAAAGAAACTAACAAACGAAGTGTTTGTGAAGCAAACTGTTCTAAGCCTCCGAAAGGATAATAGCTTAGAATAGTTCGAAAGTGTGTATTGAATCACTTGTATTCGGTCCCTATTACAGGGTGAAATGGGGGGTATTTATAGGCCCAAACATTAAGGAAAAGACCTATTTACCCCTCTATTACAACCGACATTAAGGAAACTATTCGATTTCCTTAATAGGGCTAAAATGGTAAAAAACTAATCTAATAAGAAAGAAGATAAGTCTTCCATCTTAGCTGGCAGAAAAGATCTTGAAGGGCTTTAGTTCGAAGACATACTTCGAACCAATGCCTGTCTTCGGGCTTCGAACGGGGTTCCGGGTATCTTCGAAGATGATCTTCGGAGAATCTTCGAACTGGTTGACTGCCTTCATGCATCTTCGGCAATAACCCTGAAGATGAGATATTTTCCCCCAACAAACAGGTCGGGCCATCGGGTTTACGAGCAAACTATGTTCAATAATATCCCGATTGACTCCGGTGATATCTTCATCAGACTAAGCGAAGACATCTAAATTCTCTTCTACCACCTTTTCCATGGAGGTTGCAACTTCTGGAGATAAATCTTTACCAAATTGAAATGTATATTCTCTACCATCTTTGATAATAACCTTCGCTGCAATCTCTCCTTCAGGACTTGGTCTCGGGAAGGATTTCTTTGAAAATTCGGAAGGGCCTGAAAAATTTTCTTGATTATCTTGTACATTGTTTACTTGTCTTGGATCAAGAGGGGGGCCATGACCATATTCCGCTCTCCGGGCGATAGCGTGATCTCCAAAGACAGTAAGTACTCCTGCTTGTGTGGGCATCTTCATGCACAAATAATTGTGATGCGCCACAGCTCCGAACTGGTTTAGCATGCCTCTTCCGAAGATGACATTGTAGGCATATGGGGCATCTACAACATCGAAGACTACTTCTTCAGTTCGGGCCAACAAACCTTCTCCGAAGGTAACTTCCAGGCCTATTTGGCCGAGTGCATCAAGCGGAGGTCCTGCGAAGCCTTGCAAAGGGCGAGCCGCTGGAAGGAGGTGCTTCCTATAGATACAAAATTTATCGAAGGCTTGAACAAAAATAATGTCTGCCGAACTGCCTCCGTCAATCAACACTCTTCGAACTTCAGTGCCCGCAATATCGGCAGTAATAACAAGTGGGTCTGCATGCGGGAATTTAATGCCAGCTGCATCCTCCGCAGAAAAAGATATCGGTACATGAGACCACTCCGGCATAGCAGCTGCAGATGACGAAGTCCCAATGTGGCCCACTTCTCTGACGTAGTCTCTTCGCTGTCTTTTTGACATGCTTCCGAGGGTACCTCCTCCGGAAATGGGGAGGACTACTCTTTTCCCTCGGTCTTGCCCTTCCTCTTGCTTCGGAGGTGGCATAACATTGGCCACTGGAGGGTGTCTTGCGGCTTCGAAGTTTTCTATCTGCGCCACAGCCTGGACCGGCTCCGGGCGCGCTGCAGCTGGAACTCGGTCGGTAGTACCTCGACCTGAAGTTCTTTCTAGATATTCTCCTTTTAGAGTGAGTATAGCCTTGCAAGTATCAGTTGCATGGCTTCGATTTTCACCATGAATGCAGCAGAAAAGGGTTTGGCCTTTGCCAGCCATTTTCCCTGGCGGCCTCCAGCCGCTGACCTTGTTCCCCGAAGGCTGTGGAGCTCTCTGTGTGAACTTTTGTGGGGGTGCAATGTTCAAGACTTCAGAACGAGGGTGCTTTTGCCCCCTTCTCCGATCATGTTGAACTTCGAAGACTGGTTCTTGCGGCTGCGCCGAAGTTTTTACTTCTACTTTTACTTCTTGCAATATGGATGGAGTAGCTGCAGTTCTTCGAAGCCAACCTTCTTCCGACCTCGCATACTCCTCGAAGTATGACATCAGCTGAGAAACCGAGGATATGCTTTTCCGATGAAGCTTATCCAGGAGGCCTTGATGAGTGACACCTTCCCGAGCTGCATCAACTACCGAAGATGTAGACAACCCTCGGATCTGCGACTTCGTATGAGCGAAGCGCTTGAAATATTGCCTCAATGTCTCTCCAGGGAGCTGCTTCACCTGGAAAAGGCTTCCCGTTGACATTGGAGGCACGAAGGTGCCTTGAAAATTGCTTACGGACTTCTTCTTCAGCTGCCCCCATGAATTAATTGATCCTGGCTTCAAAGACCAGAACCACCTTAATGCCACTCCTTGAAGAGCTAAGGGGAAGCACTTTGCCATGGTATCTCGAACTCCTTCACTAGCTTCAATTGCTAGGGCATAAGAACGGACAAACTCTCCGGGATCTTCATCTCCAGCATACTTACAGAGCTTCGAAGTCTTAAACTTTGGATCAAAGCGAACTTTCTGCAGCTCAGGATGCAGCGGAGATTCAGTATCGAAGGAGGCATTCTCCGGGGCTTCAGGATAAATGGGTTCGTCGTCTTCAGGCACTTCTGGGATAGCTGGGATGGCTTGAGAGCGAAGCCTGTTTGCAGCTTCTTGCCGCCATCTTGCTACTTCGGCTTGGAGGTTGGCCATTTGAGCGGCCATATCTCCAATATTGTCTTCATCTCCTCCAGAATGATCTTCTGGGTCTTGAGAACAGGTAGGATCCGTTCGAAGCGGGATTGAAGGTGGAAGAGGGACTCCAGGTGGTTGAAGTATGGAAGGAGTTGGCGGAGGAACTCCGTATGTACGAGGGATGGAAACTCCTTCCGGAGTTTGAGGTGGAGGGAATGTCGAAGACCCTTCGACCTCAACCGTGTCGGATGGTGCCTCTCCGGAGATCCGAGAGGACCTCCAAACATGGTTACGAGGTGCGCTCCGCTTAGGAGGCATGATGTAAAAAGTTGGTAGAGAACGGAGTTTTTTGGACTAGGTTCCCCACGGACGGCGCCAACTGTTGGCGTAAAAGATTACGCTAACAGGTTTCTGAAGATTAGAAACTAACAAACGAAGTGTTTGCAAAGTGAACTGTTCTAAGCCTCCGAAAGGATAACAACTTAGAATAGTTCGAATGTGTGTATTGAATAACTTGTATTCGGTCCCTATTACAGGGTGAAATGGGGGGTATTTATAGGCCCAAATTTTAAGGAAAAGACCTATTTACCCCTCTATTACAACCGACATAGTGGAAACTATTCGGTACCCTTGATAGGGCTAAAATAGTAAAAGACTAATCTAATAAGATAAAAGATAAATCTTCCATCTTAGCTGGCAGAAAAGATCTCAAAGAGCCTTAGTTCGAAGATATACTCCGAACCAATGCACATAATCAGAGCCTTAAGGAGAACTAGACCTTTGGGTCCGAAGGGAGCTGGCTGCTCGAAGGTTGAGAATGCACTTGCTTTTGGCGAAGTCCTTCGTCAATCCATGTCTTGATCGCCGATCAGCCTTCAGCTCTCCAAGACGGTTGGAAGGCTTCCCAAGCTGCAGCCACGTCAGCGGGAGGAGTTAAGTGCCAGTCATCGCCGAAGTTGACAAGAGTTTCCTCTGGTTCTGGTGCTAGAGATAGCACTAAATCCTCGTAGTAGCGAAGCACTCCGAGAGCAGCTACTTGGCTAGATATCTCTACATACCTAATACCCGCTGTCTTCATAGTCTTTGCTGCTGCGTGGATCATTTTTAGTCTTCGCAGAAGAGGGACATCGCAAGTCGAAGGTAAAGTACAAGAAGTGCCGAAGTACTCTAGAACACCCCAAAGATTATCCATGGTTTCTAAGGCTACCTTCTCACACTTCGCATTGTCTTCGGACAAAGCATTCTTTGACAAAGACAGCTCATCTATCAAAGATGAGAGCTTAGCTGCCTCCGTAATCAAAGAATTCTTCTGTCCAAGTAAGTTGTTGGCCTCCTCCGTCAACTTCATCTGCTCCTCTCGGAGCTTGACCATCTCAGTACCTGCAGTTGCATGCTCCCTCTGCAGTTTTTCCACTTCGGCCTGAAGCACGATCTATTCATCTTCGAGCTTCTGGTTGGTAGCCTCCAAGCCAAGTCTGGCTTTCCTTTCTGCGGCCACCATTTCATCCAAGCTAGAGGTCCGAACTTCGGAGCTAATAAGACTCCCCTGAAGAGCTGTTATTTTCTCCTTGAGTCGGTTACACTCCCACTCATTTGATACGGCCGCAGCTCGAGCAAAGACTATTTGCTGCGAAGGAAGAAAAAAGCAATGTAAGTAAACTATTTACGTGTTTAAACTAACTCTGTTGTTGTAGATACTTCGTACCTGATAGTCTACCGCTACAAGGCCGCATCCAACTCCGACCCCTTATCTTCCCCAAGAATAGCTACAAAGTCGGTCTCCCCGACCTCGCGATTAGCCCAAGCCATAGGCTCTAGCAAAATCTGAAGTCCGGTCCTTCGCTCCAAGAAAGGAGATAGGAGGAGCCTTGACAAGGCCCTATGATCATCTTCGCTCGGAGAAGGGCCGGAGCACAGCGTCGTGTCTTCGGAGACTTCCGTAGATTGGCCCCTTTTGTAGATTGGCCTCTGTCGGTAGACTCCGATGGGGTCAATCCTGGAGTCGGAGCAGGCAAAGGTTCCCCCTTGCCTTTAACTTTCCCTGGCCCCATCTTCACGGCAACCTCCAAGATTGGCTTTGGAGATTGCGAAGCCTCTGGCGCAGTCTTCGCGGTAGGGGTCATCTCCATGGTAGTTGATCCTGTAAAGGCCAAAGGTATTATACATTGCATAAATTTTGCAGGACACCAAAAGAAATACAAGGTACTCTACTGAAGTTCACCTTCGATGTTCTACCGCCGGATGAGAACAGGACTAGTCGGAGGTTCGAACGACTCTTTGAAATCCTCTTCAGACTCAGAACCGGGAAACGAAGTATTAGCTGCCAAAACTTCTCCAACAACTATAGCTATTACTTCATCCGGAGCCAACTTGATCGTTCATTGTCCCAACTCCGCCTTCTCCAGCAGCAGAGCCTTGTTGGCCAAGCAGGACATTCTGAGTCTCTGCTTGCTCGAGTTTGTTCTTTTCAATAGGCACGGCCGCCGCGTCGCCCTCGGCTGGAACATCAACTTCTGTTTGTACCCCTTTGTCCCCGGTAATGAGGGCTTCGAACTCCCTTCGTATTTCTACTTGTCCTTCATCTTTAGATGACTCCGAAGATGAAGTAGTGGATTTGGAAGGAGCGATGAACTTTGGCTTCCAGGCCACCTTCTTCACGGGTGTCTCAGCCGATGCCGAGGTCCCCGCTTCAGCTTTCCTCTTCCTAGGACCAGGCTCGGAGGTGCTCTAGTCTGGAAGAGAAGGAGCTTCAACACCGAGTACGCTCCATACTCGGTTGAATCGCTCCCAGTTGCCCACCAGCTTCACCCTCCATTCCTTCTTAGTGAGAGTAGGGGCTCCGAGGATCTTCTTCGAAGCCTGTACAACTTGCTCCGAAGTCAAGGTGGCACGCGGAGCTGAAAGATAAGATTTTATCGTAGTTAAATCATCTGTTATGAAATTATTGCATATAAAATATTTTGCAGAGTTTCCAAGGTTACCTGAAGCACTTGAAGAGATCTCTCGAGTCCCCCCTCCGGATTCCCTTCGAAGTTAATAGGCCAGTTGGCCATCAGAGGAGGAATTTGGAGCCCGATGAACTCCTCCGCTATGTCCCGCATGCTCATGCGGTGACTTATGTTTGTAACAGGTTGAGGCGAGCTTCGAGTTGGCCCGTGTCCGGATGAACCTTTACTTCTCTCCGGTAAATGATGTCTTCGAGAGGCTTGGCCAAGGTGCTGTTCGCTCCAACCTCGGTGTAAAACCAGCAAAGGACCCAGTCCGTATACCATCTGGCATTGATGGTCTTCGCTGGTAACCGAGTTTGATACTCATCTCGGAGCCAGAAGTTGATACTACCGAAGGCTATTACTATCTTCTATCCTCTGGAGCCTTGGTAAGTTTTTGGTTGGCACGAAGCCTTATGGAGTGCTATGAAGATCTCTGCCCTCCCTTCGCAACCTTCAGCTCGCATCACCATTCGAAGATTGCAAGGCGTGCTATGGCATTCATAGATAATTGAGGAAGAGTAACATGAAAAAGCTCCAATACCTCAAAAAGGAAGTCTACCACAGGAAGTCCCAACCCGGTCTCGAAGAACACTTCGAATTCAACCACTTCTCTAGCCCGAGGCGAAGGGATTGCTTCCGGGCCAGGTTGATGAATCTTGATCCTCGAACTAATCTTCCCCGCAATCGCAGCGGCAATGGATTTCTTCGTGCAGGTTGAAGGTCCTAGGCTATAAGATTGGTCTGAATTCTTTGAAGATGCTGGAAGAAGGTTGTGAGGGCTAGCCCGATGAGGATTGCCCGCGGTCACCACCGCTGCTGCGGCCGCCATGGCTTGCTGCCTGGCCAAGGTCGAAGCCGCGATGGGAGCCTTGTGACTAGTCTTCGCCATTGAAGAAGATGAGAGTTTGAAACTAGAGCTCAGAAAGCAAGAAGAGGAACAATACAGGAACAGGAGCAATGTCATAACTCTTTCCGAGAGAAAGGGGTAACATCTATTTTTGTGAGTCTAACGGTCTTTTCAGCTTCACAAAAATTATCTTCGGAGTTGCTCAGATGATACCTTCGCATGGAAGTCGATTCGAAGTTTGTAAATTTCTGAATACTTCCAAGGTTGGTATATTTTATTAACCCCATGAGCATGAATATGTTTCTTGTGTATACTGCTTTCCTAACTTTGCAGATCACTCAGAGAAGCGTATTCGAGGGGCTACTGTTGGGGAAAAATACTTCATCCCTAGGGTCTCTAAAGTTATAAGACAAAAACAATTTACTAGACCAAAGTCCAAGACTTAACTCCGACCTCGCGTATGATAAAGATCGGAGAATCCGTCCAGACTTCTATTTGGAGTATAACTTTGAAGGTTAAATCTTTAGAGAGCTTATCTACCAACGAGGATGGAAGACTTATCTTCTTTCTAATTAGATTAGTCTTTTACCATTTTGACCCTATTAGGGGTACCGAAATAGTTTCCACTATGACGGTTGTAACTGAGGGGTAAAAAGGTCTTTTCCTTAAGATTTTTACCTATAAATACCCCCATTCTTACCTTGTAATAATCATCGAATACTCAATTATTCAATACACAACTTCAATCTACTTCGCGCTATTATCCTATTCTGATGCTTGAAATGCGCCAGTGTAGGTTGAAAATGAACCCGCTCAAGTGTGCTTTTGGCGTGTCGGCGGGTAAGTTCTTGGGATTCATGATTCATGAAAGAGCATTGAAATCAATCCTAAGAGGCTTGAGAAAATTAGAGGATGCGTAGCGCCGACATGTAACAAAGATGTGTAGAAACTGCTAGGCAAGGTTAATTATTTGCGACGCTTTATATCTAACTTGTCAAGCAAAATAGATGCTTTCGTCCCGATACTCTGGATAAAAAGTGAAGCCGAGTTCACTTGGGGGGGCAAGCAAGCAATGCACCTTTGAGAAAATCAAAGAGTGTGTTGATAGGAAAAAATGGCATTAATGGCTAGATTGTCAAAATATCAATTTTGGTGATTTGGGCCGAAAATACACATGTCCAGGGTCCGTCTGAAGCCCTACAGGGCCAAAGTCCATTGAGCTGTGGGCTCCGAAAGGCTTTAGACAGCCCATGGGCGTCGGCCGAGAAGCCTTCGGAGGCCCACGCCACTGAAGCTTTGGCCCGAGGAGCAGGCCTCGACAGGCCTGACCGAAGCCCACTTCGGTAGAGGTAGAGTTGTATGCGTTTCTGGCTCAGTTTTTATCTCTATCCGGTCGGGTTAATAGCAGATTAGTTCGGAGATTAAGCCCCTATAAATAGAGAGGCGAGGCAAGTGTAGAGGCCCCCCAACTCAAACCAAACCAAAGCCCTAGCTTTGATCGTATTTACTTTACCTTTATTTTCCTGTACGTCTTCCTGGTTTTCCTAGAAGCCCTCCGCCGGCCACTACGAAACAGTGGTAACCCTTGTTACTTCGCTTATGAAGTATCCATTAATCTACATAATAGATTGCTATCGCCTTGTTACTTCGCCTGTGAAGTATCCGCTAATCTGCGTAACAGATTGCTACCTTCGCTACTAGTGCAACACTTAGCAGAATTCGGTCCTCAGACCGAATTGGTACTTCGAACTCCCTTTGCTGTAGGTACCCACATTCGGAGCTACTTCGTCGAAGGTGTCCAGAGCTGAGAGATCGGTTTCAGAGGTCACCAGGACGCCCTTCGACGAGACTGCGGGCTCCGGCAACAGGCTTCACCAGCACACTTCGTCACAACGGGCTTCGCCACGACCATACTCCACACTGGACGAAGTTACGCTCGGGCGTGGCTCTCGCGACACTTCTGTAATTTGCCGTCAGAAACCTCACGCCGAACACCGCTGTTCGGAGGTGATCGTTGCGTCCAGATCCGTTCGGAGTCCATCTTCGGCCTGATCAGTCCGAACGCCGAAGCACCCTTCGGCGGGATACTTCGCACCAAACGCCGAAGGTATACTTCGGTGCCCCCCTTCGTACCAGACTTCGAAGTAGATAGGCTCCGACCAGTTTGTTGATTTCATTCTGTTTAATCTATTTCTTTCAGCTAATTGGGTTATTTTGTGTGATCTGATTGCCTAGCGACTCCACCCCCCTTATCACGACTAAAGGTAGTCAAAACGAGACGTCGGTGCTACGTCATGCTTAGGCTTGTCCCTAAGTATCTACACACTTTTGGATCATCGAACTGACCCAAGTGCGGGGGCACGTTCTCGTGTCAACAGACTTTTTGGTGACTCCACTGGGGACGGCTACACCAACATGACAAGTACATCTACATCAGCCACCAGTGCATCTACGTTGACTACTACGTCTACACCGCCGATGGACACAATAGGAGGCACAGATATCGACAACCGCAACATCTTGACACCCACACTTGAAGATATCCCCGTATAAGACCGAGCAGAGATCGAGGCAAAGTTAAAGGCACTCCATGCCATGATGCTTGGGGGCTACGTCAAGACACACGCGGGCTTCAGCAAGCGCGACATCATCACCCCCGACCTCGCTCACGTTCAGGTAACACCTGTATTGCCTCATTTATTTTCTTTAGAGATTGAGCAGGAAATAGCCGCATCAGTAGATCAAGTCGTTAGTGCTTCGCTAGCCAACCGTTTAGATTCGGCAGTCAGCTCCAAAGTAGAGGCGACTCTTAGGAGGTTTGGCTTTACTGAAGTTGTACCCCCGGTTCCTATTACTAGTGCACCTTCGGCAAGCTACGTGTATGGCACGAATAATGACAACACTGGCACAATCATGTCTCCGGCCTCAACACTTATGGCCGAGACTAATCATTACACCTACGGTCAAAACAACACTGCGTACCATGTGCCACAACCTGTGCCGGTACCCGTGCTGCCCGCACCACATGCGCAGGCACCCGGGCATGAGCACGTCACACAGATAGCGCGCAGGGAAGAGGCCCATGGCCAACACGCTGATATCCCACCACGTGTCGCGCCTCCGCATGAGAGGCGTGCACAAGCAACTTGCCAAGATGACATAGAGGAGCGGGTCCGCGCACTATTTAAAGAGTGTGCCGGCTTCATGCCCAAGGGACGGGTTAGGGTTTACCATAAGCCATACCCCGACCATCTTGACACAGTACCCTACCCCCGCGACTATAGAATCCCTTAATTCACTAAGTTCGATGGCAAGGGTAGCAAAACTACACTAGAGCATGTTAGTAAATTTTTAGCATAGTGTGGAGAAGTTAGCGGGATAGATGCTCTAAAGGTTAGACTGTTTTCTCTCTCACTATTCGGCACCGCTTTCACTTGGTTTTCGGCGCTCCCGCCGAACTCCATTCAAACGTGGGATGATTTAGAGCGGAAATTCCATGATTACTTCTACACGGGTGAGATGGAACTTAGGCTTTCGCAATTTACATCAGTTAAGCAGAAATCTAATGAGAGTGCCTCTGAGTACATCAAGCGTTTTAGGATACTAGAAACCGATGTTTTAGCCTTAATATTTCAGAAAGGGAATTGGCGGAACTGGCTTTTAACGGCTTGCGTTCCGAAATTAAAGTGAGGTTAGATAACCAAAACTTTTTGGAAGTTAGCCAAGTTTTGCAGCAGGCTCTGGTCGAGGAAGGCCGAACCAAAGATAAAAAGTTTATTAAGACATTTAGCAAGACTAGGGCTGAAATCCACATTATGGAACGTTCTAACGAGGAAGAGTCAGAAGAGGAGGACTCAACCGATATGTACGTGGCTGAAAGGGTGTGGAACACTAAGAATAAACCTATCACCTGCTCCGAGTTACGGCCATCCCCCACAAAGAATCGGCCTAGTGAGGTCAAGTACTCGTTTGATATAACTAAATGTGATAAAATATTTGATTTTCTCTTAAAAAGTCAGCTTCTCAGGTTACCTAAGGGTCAAGTCATTTCACCTGCCGATGAATTAAAGAAGCATCCATACTGTAAGTGGCATGATTCACATTCACATAATACTAATGACTGCAATGTTTTTTGATGGCAAATACAATCGGCCATAGATGAAGGACGATTGAAGATAGACCATAATCCGAAGATGAAGCTGGATAAAGATCCCTTTCCCGTCAATGCCATCGACCTTGGTGAGAAGAAGGTGTTGATTCGGCCTGAACAGTCCGGGTCGGCTAAAGGGAAAGATGTAATTATTGGAGAGCCGCGCACTCGCACACTCATACCAAAGAACCCCGAGGTAGTAGTGTGGAAACGGAACATTAATACCCCTTCGGCTAAGGCTCACAGGAGGCCAAAGGTGACGTATAACATGTTGTTGAACAAGCATCGAAGAAGGGCCAAGTAGAATGGTCCACACACTCAGAAGCTAAAGCAGCCGAAGGGTCCGGGACTCTCGGAGGGTAGCTTCGGACCGAAGCAGCCAAACCCTCCGCACGGAGGCTCCGGGCCACAGTGGCATCACACTCCGCACGGTGGTTTTCGAGCCACAATGGCTGAACCCCCCGTATAGTAACTTTGGCCCCCAATGGCCGAACACCACACCATGTTGGATTTCTCCGATGAGAGGCTTCGGCCCGCACTGGCCAAACGTACCTCCGGCCTGGTAGGACCCTTCGCTGGTGTGGTCCGAGATACCATCAACTCTACCGAAGCCCCTTCTGGGTAATGGGTTCGGCTCTCAGTGGGCAAGGCCACTAGAGCCATCGATGCCTCCACTGTATGACTGGGCGGGAACCCCGTGGGCTCCATACGTATCCGGGTCAGAGTACCCTCCGCAACCTAACACTATGCCTTGTTTTCCGTCGGATTATTATGGATGGCAGGGATAAACAGACACAGCGGAGGGGGGCATCGTCCACGGGCTGTCCGTGGTGCCTCTGAATCAGATCATGCAGAATGAAGTTGAAGTGTGCGAGCTTGTGGAGGCAGAGGTTAGGGAGTCCGAAGCCATCACCATCAGAGTTGGGTCTTAGGAAGTCCCAATCCTGAGGACGTTGTCACCAAAGCCTGACGGAGGTAAGTCCCATGCTCCAGCTGGCCTCTGCACCGAAGCCTGGTTCGATCGGCCGAACAAGGCCGGTCCGTCCGTCGGGGTTCACAGCGAAGGACCCTCCGACCGCAGGGTGCACAAGGCCAAAGGGCATAGTACCACTTCGGCCAGAATTAATGGAAGCTGAACAGTGGCACCCGACACCAAGCCACAGCCATCTTGGGCACCTCCAGGCATGTCCAAATCACAGAAGAGACGCTATCTTCGAAGAAATATGCCCTCGGCCAGCTACAAAACAAGTATGGAGGGAGAAGCCGGTTGAGATAACCAACCTGGCTCCTAGATCGAGTGACATTGACGACGACATGCTCGACGATGATTACTCGCCCATCTCTGAAGGGCCCACACCCTAGGTGATGGACATCAACAACGTCATGCTTCCCACTGAGTTCGCCCTACCACAGGAAAAGGCCAAGGTCGCTCAATTGAACCTTGGTCTGCACAACGCCATCTTCGAGAAGCCCGAGGACTCGGCTCGCCATCTGAAGCCTCTCTACGTCAGAGGTCACATTGATGGAAAGCCAATCTCCCGAATGCTCGTCGACGACGACGCCACTTTTAACTTAATGCCTTACTCGTTGTTGAAGAAACTTGGCAGGGATGAGGATGACCTGAAGAAGACCAACTTGATGCTCAACGACTTCAATGGCAAGAGCTCTGAGGCCAATGGAGTATTCTATGGAGTTGATGGTGGGCAACAAGACGTTGCCAATAACATTTTTCATCGTCGACGTACAAGGTAATTATAGCGTACTACTTGGGCGCGACTGGATTCACGTGAACTATTGCATTCCTTGTATTCTACACTAGTGCCTGATACAGTGGGATGGCGATGAGGTGGAGGTCATTACCGTGGATAATTCGGCCCAAGTAGCATTGGCCGATGTATCGGTTGACACCGTCCATAACAAAGTAGAGTGTCCGTTAGGTAGAGATCTTTCGGATTAAGATTTTGTTAGTGTATCCAGAGGATGGTTTGTACTAGTGTCTGTAAAGCCAGCTGGAGTAGCATGACTGTTTTTGTATTAATAGTCATGTCTAGCAAGAGTAATCTAGATTGGCTAAAGTCTTGTGTGGAGCAATATCGGTCTAGTAGAGACGGTATCGCCGAAGCCATCGGGGACTTTAGCGAAGTAGAAAAATTAGGACATGGTTTTGTGTCAGCCGACCCCTTGGAGGAAGTTGACATAGGTAATGGTAACATCCCAAGGCCGACTTTTGTAAACCAGCATTTACAGCCCGATGAAAAGGCTAAAGTAATAAAGTTACTTCGATCGTATGCCAATTGTTTCGCATGGGAGTATAGCGAGATGCCAGGGCTAAGCCACGAGCTCATGGAGCATCGACTGCCTATCAAGTCCGGATTTAGGCCTTATAAGCAGCCTCCCCGCCGCTTTAACTCGGATGTCTATGACCGAGTTAAAGAAGAAGTGGAGCGACTACTCAAGGATGAATTTATTAGGCCGTGCAGATATGCGGAATGGGTTGCTAACATTGTGCCTGTAGAGAAGAAAGGGAGCAGCAATATATGGGTATGTATTGATTTCATGGATTTGAACAGAGCCACTCCAAAGGACGAGTATCCAATGCCGATAGCAATCATGCTGATCAATGATGCTTCAGGACACAATGTACTAAGTTTTCTTGATGGCAATGCTGGTTATAATCAGATCTTTATGGCCGAAGAGGACGTCCACAAGACCGCCTTTCGATGCCCTGATTTTGTCGGTTTGTTCGAGTGGGTCGTCATGACTTTTGGTTTGAAAAATGTTGGCGCCACGTATCAGCTTGCTATGAACTTAATATTTCATGACTTTCTAGGGGTTATGTTAGAAGTTTACATCGATGATATTGTAGTCAAATCGGAGTCTATGGGAAACTATTTAGTCGATTTGAAGGTTGCTTTTGATAGGATGCAGCAATACAGTTTGAAAATGAACCCACTCAAGTGTTCTTTCAGCGTGTCGGTGGGTAAGTTTTTAGGTTTCATGATTCACGAAAGAGGCATAGAAATTGATCCTAAGAGGCTTCAGAAGATTTGAAACATTGCAGCGCCGACGTGCAAAAGGGATGTACAAAAATTGCTAGGCAAGATGAACTATTTGCGTCGCTTTATATCCAACTTGTCTGGCAAGATTGATGCCTTTGTCCCCATACTCCGGCTAAAAAATGAAGCCGAGTTCACTTGGGGGGCAAGCCAACGAGGTGCTTTTGAGAAGATCAAGGAGTGCTTGTCATCACCACCGGTGGTGAGAGCACCTAAAGCCGGGATTCCATTTCAGATATACATCGCTGCTGAAGATAGCGTGATTGGGGCCGTGCTAACCCAGGAGGTAGAAGGGAAAGAGTACATCATCACATTCTTGAGCTGCCACCTGCTGGACGCCGAAACCAGGTACGTGTTTGTGGAACGATTGTGTTTATCACTTTACTACGCATGCACAAAATTGCGCCATTATCTTCTCCCCACTACCTATGTTGTCGTTTGCCAAACCAATGTTATTAAACACATGTTACGGAAG
Organism: Zizania palustris; assembly: GCA_019279435.1. Taxonomy (NCBI): domain Eukaryota; kingdom Viridiplantae; phylum Streptophyta; class Magnoliopsida; order Poales; family Poaceae; genus Zizania; species Zizania palustris. The sequence goes on from JAAALK010000022.1 coordinate 15,360, forward strand.
CCGATTCTAAGTGGAAGAATCAGAAAATGGGCTTACACATTGATTGAGTACGATTTGGCCTACGAACCCCTGAGAGCGATGAAAGGCCAAATGGTGCCCAACTTTATAGTTGATCACCACGTAGATGTCAACTAGAGTGATACTATTGCTGTAGTTGAAGTAGTGTCGTGGAAACTTTATTTTGATGGTTCGGCTTGCAAGAGTGTCCAAGGCATTGGAGTGGTTCTCATATCACCTAATGGCATCCACTTTGAAACTTCTCCCTGTCTAGAATTTTCTTCCACTAATATGCAAGCCGAATACGAAGCTTTGTTGCTAGGTCTTGAATTACTAGAGTCTGTAGGTGCTAGGCATGTCCACACATACGGTGATTCTCTATTGATAGTGCAACAAGTAGCTAAGAGTGCTCAATGTTTTAACGGCTTGCTGAATAGTTACTTGGATAAATGTCTAGACATAGTTACTACTTTTGATGACTTCAAAATCTCTCACGTGTCAAGAGAAGCCAATTAAGTCACCAATGATTTTGCACCTGCGTCGATGCTTAATCCTATTATGAAACCATGGTCATTTCAAGGTTGGTGTTTAGATTTCATCGGCCAAATTTATCCTCCATCTTCAAAAGGGCACCGGTTCGTATTGATGGCAACGGATTACTTCACCAAATGGACCGAGGTCGTGCCACTCAACAACATGACTCACAACGAGGTAATTGATTTCATCTTGAAACACATTATACACAGATTTGGCATTCCCCAAACTCTCACTATGGACCAAGGTACTTTGTTTGTTGCTAAAGAGGTGAGGGACTTTGCCGAATACTATGGGATCAAATTGATAAATTCTTCCCCATATTATGCTCAGGCCAATGGTCAGGCCGAGTCTAGTAACAAAACTTTGATTAAACTAATCAAGAAAAAGATTGAAGAGTTTCCAAAAAGGTGGCATGAGGTACTTTCCGAATCTCTATGGGCTAGTAGTGTTGCAAGGCATGGTGCTACTAACGTCAGTCGATATGAATTAGTATATGGACAAGAAGTCGTTCTACCGGTAGAGGTGGATCTTGGCTCACTTAGATTTCTTAAGCAAGATGGCTTATCGGTCAACGAATATGAGACTTCACCGAATATTATGGTATTATGTTGATAAACTCTTCACCCTACTACACTCAGGCCAATGGTCAGGCCGAGTCTAGTAATAAAACCGTGATTAAGCTCATTAAGAAGAAAATTGAAGAATTTCCTAAAATGTGGCATGAAGTGCTTTTCGAGGCGCTATGTGCTTGTAGAATTGCAAAGCACGATGCTAACAAGGTCAGTCAATATGAGTTGGTATATGGACAAGAGGTCGTTTTGCCTGTAGAGGTAGATCTTGGCTCCTTAAGAGTGTTGAAGCAAGATGGCTTATAGGTCGACGAGTATGAAACTCTTCTAAAGGATAATCTAGAGGAAGTGACCGATAAGAGACTAAGTGCTTTAGAATCCATAGAAGTAGACAAGAAGAGAGTAGCTAAAGCCTACAATAAGAAGGTTATACCAAAATCGTTTCAAATAGGAGACTTGGTGTGGAAAACGATTTTACCCTTAGGCACGAAGAGTCCCAAGTTTGGTAAATGGTCACCTAGTTGGGAAGTTCCTTTTAATATAGCCGAAATCGCTCCTGGCAATGCATACGTGTTGAAATCCCTACAGGGAGAGCGGATTCGAAGAGATTTGAATGATACTTACTTGAAAAGGTATTTCCCAAGTGTGTGGCTAACATCATAAAAGTGTCGAAAAGCTGATATGGATGGTATCGTCTACAACCCGTTGTGCTTTTAGTTCACTCAGTTCACTAAAAGACAGGGGGGCATGTGTTGATAGCAGGTAGAGTTGTATGCATTTCCGGCTCAGTTTTTATATCTATCCGGCCGGGTTAATAGCAGATTAGATGAGAGATTAAGCCCCTATAAATAGAGAGGCGAGGCTAGCGTAGAGGCCCCCCCAACTCAAACCAAACCAAAGCCCTAGCTTTGATCGTATTTACTTTACCTTTATTTTCCTGTACCTCTTCGTGGGTTTTCCTGGAAGCCCTCCGCCGGCCACTACGGAACAGTGGTAACCCTTGTTACTTCGCTTTTGAAGTATCCGTTAATCTACGTAATAGATTGCTATCGCCTTGTTACTTCTCCTATGAAGTATCCGCTAATCTGCGTAACAGATTGCTACCTTCGCTACTAGTGCAACACTTAGCAGAATTCGGTCCTCAGGCCGAAATGGTACTTTGAACTTCCTTTGTTGCAGGTACCCACGTTCGGAGCTACTTCCTCGGAGGTGTCCGGAGCTGAGAGATCGGTTTTAGAGGTCACCAGGACACCCTTTGATGGGACTGCGGGCTCCGGCAAGAGGCTTTGCCAGCACACTTCGTCACAATGGGCTTCGCCATGACCATACTCTGCACTAGACGAAGTGATGCTCACGCGTGGCTCTCGCGAAACTTCTGTAATTTTCCATTAAAAACCTCACTCCAAACACCGCTGTTCGTAGGTGATCGTTGCGTCTAGATCCGTTCGATGCCCATCTTTGGTCGGATCAGTCCGAACGCCGAAGCACCCTTCGGCGGGATACTTCGCACCAGACGACGAAGGTATACTTCGGTGCCCCCCTTCGCACCAGACTTCGAAGCAGACAGGCTCCGATCTGTTTGCTGATTTCATTCTATTTAATCTATTTCTTTTGGTTAATTGGGTTATTTTGTGTGATCTGATTGCCTGGCGACTTCACCCCCCTTATCACGACTAAGGGTAGTCAGAATGCGACGTCGGTGTTGCGTCACGCTTAGGCTTGTCCCTAAGTATCCGCACACTTTTGGATCATCGAATTGTCCGAAGTGCGGGGGCACGTTCTCGTGTCAACAGAGTGCCTATCAATGCCGCCAGTAGTAAGGGTGCCGAAGGCCGGGATTCCGTTTCGGCTTTACATTGTCGCATAGGAGAGTGTGATCGGAGCCGTATTGAATCAAGACATTGAATGAAGAGAGTGCATCATCACCTTCTTGAGTCGTCGACTTCTGGATGCTGAGACAAGGTACGTGTTTGTGGAGCGTTTGTGTTTATCCCTCTATTATGTGTGCACCAAATTGCGTAACTATCTTTTCCCTAGCACATGTGTTGTCACTTGCCAAACGGATGTCATAAAGTACATGTTGCAAAAGCCGATTCTAAGTGGTAGAATCGGCAAGTGGGCGTACGCGTTAATTGAATATGATTTGGCTTATGAACCGTTGAGATCTATGAAAGGCCAGGTCGTTGCTAATTTTATAGTAGATCACCATGCAGATGTCAATTGGGGCGATGAAGTCGCTTTGATTGAAGTGTTAACATGGAAACTTTATTTCGATGGTTCATCTTGCAAAAATGGCCAAGGTGTTGGAGTGGTGCTCATATCGCCAAGTGGTATGCACTTTGAAACCTCGGCCCGTTTAGAATTTCATTCAACTAATAATCAAGCCGAATATGAAGCCCTATTGCTAGGTCTTGAGTTGTTAAACTTCATAGGTGTGAAATATGTTCAGGCATATGGTGATTCTTTATTAGTTGTGCAACAAGTAGCCAAGCTTGCTCAATGTTTTAACGGTTTACTAAATAGCTACATGGATAAGTGTTTAGACTTAATTGCTACCTTTAATGATTTTGAGATTACTCATGTATCTATAGAGGCCAACTGCCTTGCAAATGACTTGGATCAACAAGCATCAGGCTATCAAATTAGGAGATGTAAATTATACACACGAGAAGAGCCGATGCTTGAATACGATGTAGCACCCAAGGGTACTGATGTCGGTCTGACCGTCCTTGTAAGCATGGTCAGACCGCCCTTGTGTTCCCGTTCCAACCGACCATGTCAGGACAGTCAGACTGAACTGTGCCAGATGAATAACAATAGCCGGTTGAACCTGGCCAACATGGCCGGTCTGACCAACTGCTGCCAGGAAGGTTTAGCACTCAGGGGGCAGGTCCAAATGAGAAATCTCGAGGCCAGTCCTAGTGGGAATTTGGCCAATGCTCCTTTGATCAGCAAGGATGATTGGAGGATCCCAATCATCCGATATTTAAGAAATCCGAATCAAAGGGTTGATCGGAAGGTTCGGTGGCAAGCGTTCAAGTTTGTTTTGCTCGATGATGTGTTTTATCGCCGAACTATCGATGGAGTAATTTTGAAGTTTTTGGACTTCGATGAAGGGCTTTGCGGTACTCATTAGTCGGCCCCAAAAATGAGTTGGATGCTCAAAAGGTTGGGTTTTTATTGGCCAACTATGACTGAAGACTATTTTAGATACTATAGAGGGTGTGAAGCTTGTCAAAAGTTTAGCAATATTCAGCTAGCACCTGCGTCGATGCTTAATCCTATTATGAAACCATGGCCATTTCAAGGTTGGTGTTTAGATTTCATCGGCCAAATTTATCCTCCATCTTCAAAAGGGCACCGGTTCGTATTGATGGCAATGAATTACTTCACCAAATGGACCGAGGCCGTGCCACTCAAGAACATGACTCACAACGAGGTAATTGATTTCATCTTGAAACACATTATACATAGATTTGGCATTCCCCAAACTCTCACTATGGACCAAGGTACTTTGTTTGTTGCTAAAGAGGTGAGGGACTTTGCCGAATACTATGGGATCAAATTGATAAATTCTTCCCCATATTATGCTCAGGCCAATGGTCAGGCCGAGTCTAGTAACAAAACTTTGATTAAACTAATCAAGAAAAAGATTGAAGAGTTTCCAAAAAGGTGGCATGAGGTACTTTCCGAATCTCTATGGGCTAGTAGAGTTGCAAGGCATGGTGCTACTAACGTCAGTCGATATGAATTAGTATATGGACAAGAAGTCGTTCTCCCGGTAGAGGTGGATCTTGGCTCACTTAGATTTCTTAAGCAAGATGGCTTATCGGTCAACGAATATGAGACACTTCTAAAGGATAATTTAGAAGAAGTGACCGATAATAGGTTGAAGGCTCTAGAGGCAATAGAGAAAGATAAAAGAAGAATAGAGATGGCCTACAACAAGAAGGTCAAGGCAAAATAATTTCAAATCAACGACTTGGTGTGGAAGACGATTTTACCATTAGGCACTAAGAGCTGAAAATTTAGTAAATGGTCACCTAGTTGGGAAGGACCTTTTAAGGTAGTCGAAATCGCTCCAAGCAACGCATATGTCCTAGAGTCTTTCCAAGGAGAGCGATTTTGAAGGGCTTTGAATGGTAGATATTTGAAAAAGTACTTCCCAAGTGTGTGGCAAAACGCTTGAGGTGTTAAAAGGCCTATATTGAAAGTATCGCCGAAGGCCCGTCATGCTTTTAGCTCACTAAGTTTGCTAAAAGGCAGGGTGGCATGTGTTTATAGCAAAAAATGGCATTAATGGTCAAATTAGGCAAATACTGAAAAATGGTATTTTTGACCAAAAATATGTCAAACCTGGCAAAGGTCGGTCTGACCGGATATGATAGGCCGGTCCAACCGGCTAGGTCCGGTTAGACCGGACCCATGGGCTTGGTCAGACCGGCCTTGCTGGTTCGCTTGTCAACCTCCCATTAATCCACGTAACAGATTGCTATCCCTTTTTATTGGTTTTTATCGCCCTACTCGGTAATTCGGCCCTTTGGCCGAATTGTGTTTGATCTCTTATTATCTTTGCAGAATAATTGTCTCCCTGAACACCTCTGCAAAATTTGGAGGCGATTTGATCTTGTTTTCTAGGCCGTCCGTGTTCTAACAGGTAGGATCTGCCGTCGCCGGTCCGACTAGAGGCATAGGGTCGGTCTGACTAGAGCCCCTTCGTCAGGCTATTTTCGGCAACGGTCGATCAGAACAAAGGCATCCCGCCGGTCCGACTGGCATCCTCTACACCGTGCCAAGGCCCCATTCGCCGGAGTTCTGCGCGCCGGGGCCCGCACGTTTCGAAGCCTGCCTCGCCGGTCCGATCGGGAGTACTCCGCCGATCCGACCAGAACCCTCCACACCACGCTGGAGCCTACCTCGCAGCTACCTTTGGGACATGCTCCTGAAGCCCCTCTGCACGTCCGGTCCAACCGAGGTCATACCTCTGGTCCGACTAGGCTTTAGGCCGAAGGTGCCCTAGGGACCCTTCAGACAACCTTCGTTGTAACTCCGAATCGGCGTCTGAATTGGTCGATTCAAGGTATTTTAATCGTTTTGCTATTGTTTACATTGTTACTAGTACTTTTTGGCTAATTGGATTGAAATATCAATTATTTATCTGATTGCCTGGTGACTCCAAATCCCTTGTCACTATATAGGGTAGTCGGAACGAAGCATCAATATCGTTGCGATACTTTTGGACGTCAAACCGGCCCATGTGCAGGGGTGCATTTCTACGTCAACAGGTACCTACAGCCGCAGCCACCCTCCACACTTCCTGCCTTCGCTTGGTGCACCTCGACCCGAGGACCGACCTCCACTCCACACAGCCTCCGTGACCGAGCTCCCGCTCACCTGGCATCAAGCTCCCTACTTGACTGAGGTTCACCTACTACGAACCATCCTGTCTCCTCCGAAGTCACCTGCACAACAACGACAAACAAATAAGTGTATCCAATACACCGGAGACTACTCTGGGTAAACACCCTCTGGTACACACTCTAGTGTACCGCCCAAGATCTCGACCCCTTCGGTACATTCTCCGAAATGTATTCTGCTGGACCCCTCCGACAGTGATACTCCGCTGCACACTTGTACATCAAACAAGCACCGAACCCTTCGTTGAAACACCTCTGAACCCCTTCGGAGGGACCCCTTCGTCCAGAAAGAAACTTTTCAATCACTTGTCACATACTTGAAACCAAAGCACATCTCAACTTGGTTTCACAGACTCCCTGGTCGGATCATCAAGTCCCATAAACTCGTACCTGGGTGGAGCTGCTGCTTCAGGGGCACTACCCAATGAAGCAAGAATGATATGACCACGCCGACCACTCCAACCTCTACACCGACCACTTCGACCACAGCGACTCCAATACATGTTTTTGATTGACCAATTATACGCAGTCGAGCTAAGAAGCTTCAACAAGAGGTGCACGTGCTACTTTGTGAAATTCATTTTACTATTAATGAGAGTTATATACTACCTAAGTCGTGTACATTGCTAATGCTCAGGTTTACCAAGAAGGATGACAAGAACTCACAAGGAAATGGACACATAGAAGAATCATGCTCGAACCAAGCCAGTCCTGCAGAATCGTCTCAAAGAAATAATCATAAATTTTGATTTACAAAAGCTATGAAGGCAAATGAGCACTTTTTGGAAAACTCTTGAAGTCTAGTTTCCAATGAATCCAACCCCGACCAATTTGAAGTTTGCATGAAGGCGTCCGACCAGTTTTAGTGCTTGCTGGTCCGAAGGTCAACAGTCTGCATGAAGTCAATGTTCTCGTATTACAACTGCATCATTCTACTGAGTTACATGGTTCATATTATACATGGTGTGAAACCTTATCAAGTCACCTTTCCAAGGGATCCAACCGTTCGTGAATTGAAGCTTCCAAAGAGGAGTTATTGCTGAAATACCAAAGACCGCTCAGAAGACCAACAGCCACGCGGAAACTCTCTAGAAGCTGATTCGTTTTCACATAGTTCGCCTAGTATTTTCGTTTCGTGTTCGCACCTATCTTCAAGGTCTACTCCTTGTATAAATACCCCCTAGCATCATTGTAATCGGCACTTTTGATTATTGAATATAGAACCCCTTGTTCAGCTACGTGCTAACAAATTCAGAGAGAGATCTCTACCCTCCTTGGTCTTGTGATTTCCTTCGCAGGATTACAGAAGCGGCGGCTTCATCCGCTCCCAATTGGTGCTCCTACTCCCTTCAAGGTCCTCCTTGATTGATTGTAGGCTGTGTTGGTTGGTTCTTTGAGAGTGTGGTTGGGCGAATCCTCGATTCAGGTTGCCGGTTAAAGACGGTGGTTGGCTTCGAGTTTTATTTGCCAGGTTGCACTAGTTATTGCTGCTTGCAGCAAGTTATCCGGCTATTCTATAGCTAGTTATCTGAAGATCGATCCTACGCCGTGAAGATCGGGACCCCGTGACGCATCATCTGGTATCAGAGCTGATTGGTTCCCACGGTAGGATTCTTTACCCTTAGCTACATATATTCTGTTTCGTCCTATCCACCAAAAGCCAAAAAACAATATATATGTTGGCGTAAAAGATTACGCTAACAGGTTTCTGTAGAAAAGAAACTAACAAACGAAGTGTTTGCGAAGCAAACTGTTCTAAGCCTCCGAAAGGATAATAGCTTAGAATAGTTCGAAAGTGTGTATTCAATCACTTGTAATCGGTCCCCATTACAGGGTGAAATGGGGGGTATTTATAGGCCTAAACATTAAGGAAAAGACCTATTTACCCCTCTATTACAACCGACATTAAGGAAGCTATTCGGTTTCCTTAATAGGGCTAAAATGGTAAAAGACTAATCTAATAGGATAGAAGATAAGTCTTCCATCTTAGCTGGCAGAAAAGATTCTGAAGGCTTTGGTTCGAAGACATACTTCGAACTAGTGCCTGTCTTCGGGCTTCGAACGAGGTTCTGGGCATCTTCGAAGATGGTCTTCGGACAATCTTCGAACTGGTTGACTGCCTTTATGCTGCTTCGGCAATAACCCCGAAGATGAGATATTTTCCCCCAACAGTAGCCCCTCGAATACGCTTCTCCGTTTGACCTGTAACGTTAGGAGAGCAGTATACGGAAAGAAAAGATAACCAATCATAGGGGTTATTGATTTTTATTTTATCTTCGAAATTCATGAAGATATGAACTTCGAATCAGTCGTAAGGTAATTACTTTTCGAACTATCTTAGAACTGACTCAGGAAGTTCGAAAGTCTTTTTAGACTTAGAAAAAATAGCCGTTAGTTCCTGTTTCTAACGGAAGTTATATGATGCGTTATTTCCGAAGGAAAATAACGGGCGGGAATGCGAAAGGGCAGAGCCCAAACGGTAACCAACGGAACGATTAGGCTATAAATAAAGAGCCCAAAACTTACCCGATTACCTTTTCACCGCTTTCTCTCAGTTAAAAGCTTTTGAGCCTTTTGAGTTCTTGAGCCCTAGCTTTGAGTTCTTGAGCCCTAGCTTCCGTTTCCTCAGATCAATCCAGCAATCGCGATGGTGAAGACCAAGGGATCTGCGCCTCCTTCGGCCTTGGCTCAGCAACAGGCGGCCGCAGCAGCAGCAGCAGCAACATTGGCGGCGACACCCTCGATGCAGGCGGCAACATCCATTGCAGCAGGGGGGAGAAATCCCCAAATCCCCGATGACCAAGGTCTGTGCCCACCATCGACTAAATACTTGGATCAATCTTTTGAGTTGGGGCCGTCTACCTGCAAGAAAGAATCTTTGGCAATCACAGTAGGGGGAAAGATTAGTGATGGGGTTATGATTCGGAAGCCGGGCAAAGAATCGATTCCATCACCAAGACCCGGAGAGGTTGTAGTGTTCGAAGCTTTTTTCGAAGCGGGCTTGGGCCTCCCTGCTGTGGATTTCTTGGCCGAAGTACTTGACCTGTTTCATGTAACCCTCCCCCAGCTATCTCCGAATGCCGTAGCTAGATTAGCTATCTTTGAGTGGGCACTGAGAGCCGAAGGTTGTGAGGGGAGGGCTGAAATCTTCGCTGCGCTTCATAGAGCAACTTGTCAGCCGAAGACCTTCGTAGGCTCCGGAGGCGAGAAAGTGGTGGTTTCCTTCGGAAGCATTAATTTTAGGCTTCGTGATGAATATGCCCTGCAATTCCCTGCTAAGGCCATCAATGCTAGATGGTACACCGATTGGGTCCTGAGGTGGTTTTATGCCGAAGTTGGAGTGAGCAGTCCTCTGGCCGGTCCCCTTAAAGAAATCCAGTTCCGGAAGGAAGCCTTAGTGCAACCTGACGAAGGCCAGCTCGAAGCTCGCCTCAACTTGCTTCAGAAAATCAGCCGAAGGTTGAGCATGCGGGACTTAGCCGAAGAGTTCCTCGGACTGCAAATTCCTCCGTTGATGGCCAACTGGCCTATCGTCTTCGAGGATGACTCGGAAGGCGGTCTTCGCAAGATTAACTATACTTCGAGCCCTGCAGGTAACTTCGAAACCAAGATGCATAGTACATATTTACTTCGAAGAAAGACTAACTCGAATTATTTTTTAGCTTCTTCAGCCCCTATTACTTCAGAGCAAATTGTAAGGGCTTCGGAGAAGATTCTGGGCGCCCCAACTCCGTCGGAAAAAGAATGGCGAATCAAATTGGTCGGAAGTTGGGAACGATTTAACAGAGTATGGGGAATGTTGGAGTTAACTCCGCCCCCTCTGATGGACTGGGTGCCTCAAGAGAAAGGCCCCAAGAAAAGAGTAGCTGAAGCCGGAGCTTCCAGCTCCGCAAGGCACTCCGGTGAAGAAAATGGCTCGGAAGCCGAAGAACCTCGCACCTTTAGATCCTGTACCTTCGAGCTCAAGAGCTTCAATTTCTAGTTGCTAAAGAAGACGAAGGTATATTTTTAATGAAATTGATTAAGGAAGATGCAGCTCAACAAAGTATTCACATTGAAGATACTGCAGGTATACCGGAGCCCCAACCCAACATCGAAGAAGTAAGAGCTCCGGATACCCAGGAGGAACAAATCGAAGCCCCTATGGGTGTAGATGAGGCCGAAGTACCTGCGAACGTACCGGAGTCTGGAGATAATGCTGATCAACCAAGGACTTCGGTAGTTCAAGAAGATACAACTCAGGCCGGAGTTCCTGTGGATGAAGGTGGGGTCGAAGTCACTATGGCTTCGATTCCCGAAGAAGTAACGAGGACTCCCCAGGACGATGCTCCTGCAGTCCAAGATTTAGCGGCTGATTCGGATGAGGACTACACTTTTGATCCTCCGATCAGTCCAGTACTCGATCTTCCAGAGAATGTCGAAGGTAAATTTTGCATAATTCTTATCAATTTTTGCAAAATTATACAATGTATAATATTTCTGTTTTTGCAGAGCCTCCTGTTGTCGAAGTATCCCTCGAAGATACAATTCAAAGACCTTCGACAACTTCGGAGCCACAACCGGAGGTTACTCTACCGGGGCCTGGAAGAGGAAAAAGACACATAGAGCCTCTCCCTGCTCAAGGATCGACTTCATCTGAGTCAACAAATGAAAGTGAATCGACTGAGGGGGGGCCATCTTCAGAAGTTCCAAGGGCCTCGGAAGAACTCTCCGGACCTTCGCTAAGCAGAGCTGATCAGAAGGCTTCAGTAATGCTTCCTCTCATAACTCCTTTTTTGGAGGAGAAAACCGGACTTGGGACTTTGGTTAAACCTTTGGGTCAAGCCAGTCGCAAAGTCGGGGAAACAGAACTGGTAGCCCTTTTAAGCAGAGCGAAGGGTTCGGAGCTCAATCTTGCTGTGGAAAGAGCAGCTTATCAGGTATAAAGCATCTTCGAACCAAATAGCAAATTATATATGAATAATTTCTTATTCCAGTTTTTCTTTTTTCTTAGCAAGCAGTCTTAGCCCGCGCTGCGGCTTTATCGAACGAAAACGAAATTGCTCAACTTCGGGAAGAGAACGAAACTCTTCAAAGAAATTTTAACTTCTCCGAAGGTCGAGTAGCTCAGATGGACAATGTAATACTAGCAGAGCGAAGGGCTAGGCAAAGCTTGGAGGCTGCGAAGAAAGAGCTCGAAGCAGAAAGAATTGTGCTTCGAGCGGAGATTGAAAGACTGCGGACGGAGGATGCTGCCAAGGGGTCTGAACTTGTAAGACTACAAGAAGAGGCTGGCCAACTCCGGACTCAGAAGAATGCTTTGACTACGGAGAATGCTAGAATCTCTGGAGTTTTAGCAGAAACGACTTCGGCCAAGGATGCACTTAATGCGGAAAAGCTCAAGTCTGAGAAGGTGGCTTCGGAGGTCATCGAGCAAATGCTAGGTGTCTTGGAGTACTTCGGTACTACTGGATCACTACCTTCAGATGACAATGTAACTCTGCTGCGCCGGTTAAAGAGGATCCAAGGAGCAGCGAAGCAAATGAAGACGGCAGGCATGCGTTATGGAGAACTCTCCGGACAAGTGTCTGCCCTTGGATTACTTCGTTACTACGAGGATTTGGGCCGAACAATCACTCCGAGCACAGAGGGCTCCATCATCTTCGATGACGCGAGACTTTTGACTCCTTCCGAAGGCGTGGCTACTGCTTGGCGAGCCTTCCAAACTTCGTGGAGAGCCGAAGGTCGATCTGCGATCAAGGCTTGGATTGATGAAGGCCAACGCCAAAAGCAAGTTCGAAGTCAAGCTTCGAGCAGTCAGCCTCCTCCGAACCCGCAGGTTTAGGATTTATTTAGGATTTTTTGATTATGTAAAGCTGATGCTTGTAAATATTTATCAATGAAAGTCTTGTTTGTCATATTTTTAGGCTTTGCCTCTTATGGAAGATATCGAAGTGTTAGAGCTTAACAGCGAACTTCGCTCACTGTGGAACACCTTCGAACTTCTAAAGAGTTATAAGCGTCCTCGATTTCTTATTCCTCGAGATGACTCCGGCGTTATTGCGCCCGAAGTAATCAAAGACGTATTGTCTTATATTAAAGAGGAAAATAAAGAGATTGACGCAAACACCTCGTCTTCTGAAGACACTAATTGGTCCGAAGACGAAGGTGAAGCCCAAAATAAAAGATCTGAAGATCTTAGAAGCTGGGAAAGAAGCCCCGAGCGGCTTCGAACTTGGGCCGAGCTTCAACAAGAGCAGAAGGATTTTAGAGCTTCGAAGGGGAGGAAGAGAGTTAAACGTAAAGTTCTTAGAACTTCCGATGTTGGAACTAGTCGTTCCACCCCTAGCTCTCGAGACCGAAGAGGTCTTCGATTCCTTCTTGGTATAGATACCAATTTTTCATAGTGTAATCTGTAAACACATTTATTTTAATAATGAATGTCGATTTAAAATTGTCTCCATATTTACTAGCCCCTCTTTGGGTATAAGCAACTTCGAACTTGATTCAAAGATGGTTATGCTCAAAGAAAAAACTTCGGAGTACAATTTTTTTTTGGGGGTTCGGAGCCCCTCTATCATTTAAAGATCTTTTGAAATCTTATGAAATGTCTTCGACTTTTTGTAGTCAGAAGAATGGTAACTTGGTACCTTTATTTGCTTCACGAAAGAAATCAATTGGGATAACTTTCAGGACACTTTAGTGCCTTAAGAAATTTGTCACTTTGGACGTATATGAACAGACATTCGAAGCTCATGGCTTAAATGCTGTTTTGCTTTAGCCACCTTCGGCTATTTTTGCAGAAGTCTACCAGCCGGAGCTTGGACTTCGCAGAATTTGGCCACCTTCGGCTCTTTTTTGCAGAAGTCTACCAGCCGGAGCTTGGACTTCGCAGAATTTGGCCACCTTCGGCTCTTTTTTGCAGAAGTCTACCAGCCGGAGCTTGGACTTCGCAGAATTTGGCCACCTTCGGCTCTTTTTTGCAGAAGTCTACCAGCCGGAGCTTGGACTTCGCAGAATTTGGCCACCTTCGGCTCTTTTTTGCAGAAGTCTACCAGCCAGAGCTTGGACTTCGCAGAATTTGGCCACCTTCGGCTCTTTTTACGGATGTCTGCAAGCTGCAGCTTGGACTCCGTAGATTTTGGCCACCTTCGGCTCTTTTTACGGAAGTCTACCAGCCGAAGCTTGGACTCCGTAGAATGTGGTATTGGCTCTTTTACGGATGCCTACAAGCCGAGACTTGGGCTCCGGATGGATTTCAGCCACCACACCGGAGGCTTCGACTTTATGGGTACGAAGTCCGGAAATACAGCCCAGCTTAATGACACTTCCCTCTCGATCGACTTCCGTCCCAGCGCGTCCGCTCGGGAAACTAGGAGTGTCAAGGGGAAGGCAACCATCAGGGTGTATGCTTTATTAATTTAGAGGTGATTACAAGCGAATTACAAGGAGCCCTTATGCGAAGTATCGCTTTAGGTGCTCCGCATGCCAAGTATGTGCTAACTCTTCACCTTCTAAATTAGCTAATTTAAATGAACCAGGGCGTCCCGAGCGGACGATTAGATATGGACCTTCCCATTTATTGCCTAACTTCCCTGGTGCTATAATGCTTCGTAGAACAAGATGACCCGGCCTTAACTCGCTGAGCTTAACCTTCGGGTCATACCAAGTCTTCGTCTGCTGGTGATATTTTGATAAATTAGCTACAGCTCGAAGTCTTGTTTCTTCTGACAAATCTAACGAAGCTTGTCTCTCTTCTTCGATGTCTGGTTCGGTGCTGCGAAATGATCCTCCTTTGAGCTCCGTTGGAGTCATAGCTTCATCTCCGAATAGCAGTCTGAACGGAGTAAAACCTGTGGACCTTGTTTGCGTAGTCCGAATGGACCACAGAATCTTCGGAAGCTCTTCGGTCCACAGTCCCTTTGATAATCCTACTATTCTTCGATTTAGCCCTGATAAAATATTTCCATTGGCTCGCTCAACGGCTCCATTCGACTGAGGATGTCTCACTGCAGCAAAACATAGTTGAATGCCTAGGTCTTCGCAAAACTTCCTGAAGGGTTCTGCGTCGAACTGTGTTCCATTATCAACTGTGAGATATCTAGGCACTCCGAACCGGCAAATAATGTTCTTCCAGAAGAATTTCTGTACATTGTTCGAAGTGATAGCTGTTAAGGGCTCTGCTTCTACCCACTTAGAAAAATATTCAATAGCTACCACTGCGAACTTCAGATTTCCCTTTGCTAACGGAAAGGGACCAATTAGATCCATACCCCATCTGGCCATAGGCCATACCGGAGCAATGACTTGAAGAGCTGTTGGTGGGCGATGACTCCGTCGACCCATCCACTGGCATCCTTGACAAGTGCGGACCAAGCTCTCCGCATCAGCTGTTATTGTGGGCCAATAAAGCCCCTGGCGAAGTGTTTTTCCTGCCAGAGCTCTAGGGGCTAAATGGCTTCCACAAAGGCCTTCATGAATTTCTCGAAGAATTTCTTGGCCTTCGGCTTGAGATATACATCGGAGTAGAGGGGAACATACTCCGGCCTTGTATAATATACCGTTGATTAACTGATAGTTTCTTGCTCTGAGCTTTAATCTTGACAATTGGGGTTCTTCGGGCAAATTTGTTCCTCCTTGCAAGAGTTCTATGATTGAATCTTTCCAATCTGCACTAGGAATGCAGAGAATCTCTGCAGAGGCAACTTGTGGCACCGAAGGTACATTGAGCTCCTCATAGAAAGCTTCGTCAGGCACATCCACAGCTCCGGCTGCAGCCTTCGCTAAAATGTCCGCTTGCACATTTTCAGCTCTTGGTATACTCCGAATGGAAATACCCTTGAAATGTGCTTCAATCTTGCGAATTTCTTCTAAGTACTTTGCAAGCTGTGGATGTCGGACTTGAAAACTTTTGTCTACGTGCCCTGCTACTATCTGAGAATCTGTTTTTATAATTATCCTTGTAGCCCCTAGAGCACGTGCTTTCCTGAGTCCCAATAAAATTCCTTCGTACTCCGCTATATTATTGGTAGACTTAAAGTTGAGTCTTGCGGAGTACATTGCTCTTTGCCCTGACGGTGAAATCAATACTGCCCCAATGCCTGCTCCGGATGCTTGGAAAGCCCCATCGGAGTAAATAATCCAAACTCCGTCATCTGATTTCTCTGGAGTCAACTTCGCAGGTGGAGTCCACTCTGCTACGAAGTCTGCTAGGACTTGAGATTTGATAGCTGTCCTTGCCAGGAAAGATATGCCGAAGGGTGCTAGCTCTACTGCCCACTTTCCAATCCTTCCAGTGGAATCTTTGCTTCGGAGCATATCTCCTAAAGGATACGAAGTTGGTACAATTACATTATGAGCCAAAAAATAATGTCTTAGCTTTCTCGAAGCCATTATCAGAGCATAAACGAACTTTTCAAGTTCGGAGTATCTTGTCTTTGCTCCTGACAATGCTTCAGATACAAAGTAGACAGGATTTTGGACCAACTTCCCATTGATATCTGCTTCTCTGACAAGGACTGCGCTGACAGCTGAACCTGTAGCTGCAAGATACAGGAGTAGGGTTTCGTCCGCAATAGGCACCGTGAGTGTAGCAAGATTGCTGAGATAATCTTTAATATCTTCGAAGCTTTTCTGACACTCCGGTGTCCATGCAAAATCTTCGGACCCTTTCAAAGCTTTAAATATTGGCAAGCTCCTCTCCGCAGACCTTGATAAAAACCTGCTAAGTGCGGCCAGACGTCCAGTCAGCTTTTGCACTTGCTTTAAATTCTCCGGAGGAGCCATCTTCTGCAGCGCAGTTATTTGAGTAGGGCTAGCTTCAATTCCCCTGCTTGAAACTAAGTACCCTAACAACTTTCCAGCCTTAGCTCCGAATATACATTTTTCGGGGTTAAGACGGATCCCACATGCCCGAAGGCTATTGAATGTTTCTGCTAAGTCTAGGCTATGTTGGTGCTTTAAAGCACTCTTTATTACAATATCATCCATATAGGCCTCTACATTGCGACCTAGTTGATGACCTAGAGCCTTAGCAACTAATCTTGAAAAAGTAGCCCTAGCATTTCTTAGGCCGAAGGGCATTCTTACATAGCAGAAGACTCCCGAAGGAGTTACAAAGCTTGTCTTGATTTCATCTTCGCGCTTCAACCATATTTGATGATAACCAGAATACGCGTCAAGGAAGCTTAATAACTCCGAACCTGCAGTGGAGTCAACCAGTTGATCAATTCGGGGCATGGGGTAGGGGTCACGTGGGCACGCTTTATTCAAAGATGTGAAATCAATGCACATGCGCCACTTTCCGGAGGACTTCTTCCTGACGAAGACTGGGTTGGCTAACCATTCTGTATGGGCCACTTCTCTGATAATCCCAGCCTTCAACAGTTTTTCAACTTCGTCCTTAGCTAGAGCAGCTCTCTCTGCGGACATCTTCCGGAGCCCTTGTCGAACAGGCCGGGCCTTCGGGTTTACAAGCAAACTGTGCTCAATAATATCCCGATCGACTCCGGTGATATCTTCGTCAGACCAGGCGAAGACATCCAAATTTTCTTCTACGACCTTTTCCAAGGAAGTTGCAACTTCAGGAGGTAAATCTTTACCAAATTGAAAAGTGTATTCTTTACCATCTTTGACAATGACCTTCGTTGCAATCTCTCCTTCGGGACTTGGTCTTGGAAATGACTTCTTCGAAGCTTCAGAGGGGGCTGAAAAAATTTCTTCATTATCTTGGACACTGTTTACTTGCCTCGGATCAAGAGGAGGACCGTGACCATATTCTGCCCTCCGAGCCATGGCTTGATCTCCGAAGATTGTCAGGACTCCTGCTTGTGTGGGCATCTTCATGCACAAGTAGTTGTGATGCGCCACAGCTCCGAACTGATTCAACATACCCCGTCCGAAGATGACATTATAAGCATACGGGGCATCTACCACATCAAAGATAACTTCTTCAGTTCGGGCTAGTAAACCTTCTCCGAAGGTTACTTCTAAGCCTATCTGGCCAAGTGCATCAAGCGGAGGTCCTGCGAAGCCTTGCAGAGGACGAGCCGCTGGGAGAAGATGCTTCCGGGAAATGCATAACTGATCGAAGGCTTGTACAAAAATGATATCTGCCGAACTTCCTCCGTCAATTAGCACCCTTCGGACTTCAGTCCCTGCAATATCAGCAGTGATAACCAATGGATCTGCATGCGGGAACTTAATACCAGCTGCATCCTCCGCAGAGAAAGATATTGGAACATGAGACCACTCCGGCATTGCAGCTGCAGATGACGAAGTCCCAATATGGCCTACTTCCCGAACGTACTCTCTTCGCTGTCTCTTGGACATGCTTCCGAGGGTACCTCCTCCGGAGATAGGGAGAACTACTCTCTTTCCTCTATCTTGCCCTTCTTCTTGCTTCGGAGGTGGCATAACATTGGCCACCGGAGGATGCCTTGCAGCATCAAAATTTTCTATCCGCGCCACAGCCTGGACCGGCTCCGGGCGCACTGCTGCTGCTGGACTTCGGTCGGTACTACCTCGACCCGAAGTTCTCTCCAAGTATTCTCCCCGAAGGGTAAGAATAGCCTTGCAGGTGTCAGTTGCATGGCTTCGATTCTCTCCATGAATACTAGCAAAAAAGGGTCTGGCCCTTGCCAGCCGTTTTCCCTGGCGGCCTCCAGCCGCTGGACTTGTTCCCCACAGCCTGTGGAGCTCTTGGTGCAAACTTCTGTGGGGGTGCAATGTTTAAGACTTCAGAGCGAGGGTGCTTTTGCCCTCTTCTTCTATCATGTTGCACTTCGAAGACTGGTTCTTGCGGCTGTGCCGAAGTCTTCAACTCTGCTTTAACTTCCGTCAATACTGTCGAAGTAGCAGTAGTCCTCCGAAGCCAACCTTCTTCTGACCTCGAGTACTCCTCGAAGTACGACATCAGCTGTGATACTGTGGTGATGCTCTTCCGATGTAGTTTATCCAGAAGGCCTTTATGACTGACGCCTTCCCGAGCCGCATCAACCACCGAGGATGTGGACAGCCCCCGAATTTGCGACTTCGTGTGAGCGAAGCGCTTGAAGTACTGCCTCAATGTTTCTCCGGGGAGCTGTTTCACTTGGAAAAGGCTTCCTGTTGACATGGGGGGCACGAAGGTGCCCTGAAAGTTACTTATAAACTTCCTCTTCAACTGTGACCACGAAATGATTGATCCTGGCTTTAAAGACCAGAACCATCTCAACGCCACTCCTTGAAGAGCTAATGGGAAGCACTTCGCCATAGTCTCTCTGTCTCCGCCGCTAGCCTCAATCGCTAGGGCATAAGAACGCGCAAACTCACTGGGATCTTCGTCTCCGGCATACTTGCAGAGCTTCGAAGTTTTGAACTTCGGATCGAAGCGAACCTTCTGAAGCTCAGGATGCAACGGAGATTCATTGTCGTAAGAGGCGTTCTCCGGGGCTTCGGGATAATCAAGATCGTCGTCTTCGGGCACTTCGGGGATAGCTGGGGTGGCTTGAGAGCGAAGCCTGTTCGCAGCCTCTTGTCGCCACCTCGCTACCTCAGCTTGAAGATTGGCCATTTGAGTGGCCATGTCTCCAAGGCTATCTTCATCTCCTCCGGAAGGACCTTCCGGGTCTTGAGAACTGGTATGATCAGTTCGAATCGGAATGGAGGGTGGCGGAGTGGCTCCGGGCGGTCGGAGTATGGAAGGGGTTGGCGGAGAGGTTTCGTATCCTCGAGGGATAGAAGCCCCTTGCGGAGTTTGAGGTGGAGGGATAGTCGAAGACCCTCCGACTTCAACTGTGTCGAAGGGTATCTCTCCGGAGATCCGAGAGGACCTCCGAGTGGGATTGCGAGGTGTGCTCCGCTTAGGAGGCATGATGTAAGAAGTTGGTAGAGAACGAAGTTTTTTGGACTAGGTTCCCCACGGACGGCGCCAACTGTTGGCGTAAAAGATTACGCTAACAGGTTTCTGTAGAAAAGAAACTAACAAACGAAGTGTTTGCGAAGCAAACTGTTCTAAGCCTCCGAAAGGATAATAGCTTAGAATAGTTCGAAAGTGTGTATTCAATCACTTGTAATCGGTCCCCATTACAGGGTGAAATGGGGGGTATTTATAGGCCTAAACATTAAGGAAAAGACCTATTTACCCCTCTATTACAACCGACATTAAGGAAGCTATTCGGTTTCCTTAATAGGGCTAAAATGGTAAAAGACTAATCTAATAGGATAGAAGATAAGTCTTCCATCTTAGCTGGCAGAAAAGATCCTGAAGGGCTTTGGTTCGAAGACATACTTCGAACTAGTGCCTGTCTTCGGGCTTCGAACGAGGTTCTGGGCATCTTCGAAGATGGTCTTCGGACAATCTTCGAACTGGTTGACTGCCTTTATGCTGCTTCGGCAATAACCCCGAAGATGAGATATTTTCCCCCAACAATATACATATATATTGTTTAGCCCTTTGTTTCAATTTGTTATTTTAGTGAGTTTAGTTAATTTTCAGTCCATTAGAGTCTTTGTTTTAGTTGCTGATCATTTTCCGTCGTGTGTCCTTTGAGCCTCTTATATATCTGGTCATTGTGTTCAGTTCTATAAAAAAAGGTAAAAGAAAGAAAAGTTCAAAAAAAGGAAAGTTGAAAAAAAATTGTGAAAGAAAAGTTTAAAGATCAGTTCGTTTGAGAGCACAATTGCTGAAAGTTTGTGTTTCAAGTTGTGCAACCAGATCGCTATCTTTTGTTGGTACAAAATTTTGGTTGGGTTTGATTGCAACACTTGCATCGCAATCATATTCCTTGTTTGCATCAATCTGAGATTTTCTTTGCACGTGTGTGTGATCCATTTACATCTTTAGCATTTTGAGATCAGCACTAAGCAGGGAACCTCTAGTTTGGATTGTTACTTAACTTTACAACAACTAGAATCCAGATTGCATTCCTTGTTTATAATCCCCACCAAGCTCCACATAAAAGCCATCGTAATCGGTACTCTCTGGTCTTGTATTCGCTTAACCATCACCCTCGGTACCACCACACATTTGTTTCTCTGTAACCCGCAGGAACTTCACTAAGCCTCGGTTGGTAAGAGAAGTGAGATTGAGAGATCCCACATATATTTTTATTCCACATATACTCTTGTTCCTTTGTTGTCACTAATTTTACAGAAAGATGGGTGACGGCGTTGAGATCAATGAATGTGTCACCATGGCACAATTTAATGAATTCCAGCAAAGTCTAGAAGAGAGATAAGATCGGTTGGCCCAAGATTTTCAAACCATACTAAATGAAATTAGGGGACGTCGTCCACCTAATGATGGAGCAAGCACCCATGGTGAAGAAGGTGATGATAGTGATGGAAGAGGAGGAAGAAGAGGACGGAGGAACTGAAGTGCTGCACATGGAAGAGGGAGGGGCTGGAATCGAAGAAATCAAGACACTGAAGAATCCGAATCTGAAAATGATGATAATCATTCCCATCATGATGGCCAACATCGTAGAGGAGGCCATCGTGAAGAGAGGCTTGGTAAACTGAAATTTACCATGCCAAAATTTGATGGAGGATCTGATCCTGAAGCTTATTTCACTTGGGAGTTGAAGGTCGACAAGATCTTTCGCTTGCATAATTATACAGAAGAGAAGAAGTTGGCTATGGCATCTCTAGAGTTTGAAGGATATGCTCTGATTTGGTGGGAGCAACTTCTCCAAGATCGTGAAGAAGATGGAGAACATCCTATTGCCACATGGGCAGAGATGAAACGTGAAATGAGAAGATGTTTCGTGCCGAACCATTATCGGCGTGATCTTTTTGATAAACTACAGAATTTGAAACAAGGAAGTTATTCTGTTGAAGAGTATTATAAAGAGATGGAGAAGGCTATGATTAGAGCCAACATATATGAAGATGAAGAACAAACTATGGCACGATTCATGGCTGGGTTGCATCGAAATATTCAACGCATTGTTGAGTTTTAGTCGTACCGTCGTCTGATTGATTTGGTACATCAAGCCACCAAAGCTGAACGCCAACTGCAGCAAGATACCAAGAGCAGTAAGTCTTTGCCTTTTGGTACGAGGACTATGTCTGGAGGAAGCAAGTTAAATTCCAAGTTTACTGCTGCACCATCAGCTGCGAAAGGTCCATTTGGAGGCTCACGTTCTAATGCTCAAAGTAATTTTAGTGGGAAGAACTCTGCTGCCCCGAGCACGAGTTCCAAACCAGTAGCTTCCACCTCCACTTCAGTGGGTTCTACATCCAAGAGCAGTGGGATTCAGTGTTTCAAGTGTGGAGGTCGTGGACATGTTGCTAGAGAGTTTCCAAATAATAGAGTGATCATTGTACATGATAATGGAGAGTACGAATCAGCCAGTGAAGAGGAAGATATAGAAGAAGAAGCCCATGAAGAAGAGGAACATACCGGCTTTGATTTTGAGCAAGGTGCTACTCTTGTGGTGGCACCAATATTGAGTGTTCAGATGAAGGAAGCTGAGAACGGCCAGCGGCATAATTTATTTCAGACAAGAGCCAAAGTGCAAGATAAGGTAGTGAAGATGATCATTGATGGAGGAAGCTATCATAATCTTGCTAGTCGTGAGATGGTTGACAAGCTTGATCTGAAACTTCTGCGACATCCTCATCCATATCATGTCTAATGGCTGAATGATTCCGGTGACATCAAGATTGGATACAAAGTAAAAGTTCCCTTCAAGATTGGTGAATATGTTGACATGGTAGAGTGTGATGTGGTACCTATGTCCGTATGTCACATACTACTCGGGAGGCCATGGCAATATGATCGATATACTCAGCATTGCGGGAGAACAAATCAGTACACTCTAGATTTGAAGGGGAGGAAGTTTGTACTCTGAGAAACCAAGGGTGGTTTCGGTGTTGTGATGAGTGATTGACAGGCTTTTACCCTCTGTTCGAAGGGTACCTCCGAAGGGGCTTCGGAGGTGGTACCTCCGAAGGGGGTTCGGAGGTGTTGTCACCGAAGGGTGATTCGGTGTTTGCTTGCTGCAGCTGTGCAGCGGAGTGTACCTGTCGGAGGGGTCCGACAGTACACGATGACTGGGTTCGTACCGATGGCTTCGGTACTTTGGGCGGTACACCGGAGTGTGTGCCGGAGGTTGCTAACCCGGAGAGGTCTCCGGAGTACTGGATACACTTGTCTGCTTGTCGGTGGTGCGCAGGAACTACGGAGGCAACGGACAGGGTTCGAGCCAGGTGAACTTGGGTCAAGCGGGTGGTTTGATGCCAAGGGAGCGGGGAGCTCCGTCACGGTGGCTGCGAAGGTGGTCCGGGTCGGTCCTCGGGTCGAGGCGTGCCAGGTGAAGGCAGAGAGTGCGGAGCGTGGCTTCGGCTGAAGGTACTCCGAGACAAAGTCCTCGGAGGTGAGGCACTTCGAAGGTACTCCGAATGGAGTAACTTCGGAGTTGGTGGAACAAGTCCTCTGCGGAGGCAAGGTGTTCGAAGTGTGCTCCGGAGGGAGACACTCGAAGGTGGCCCGACGAAGGTCTCAGAAGTCGAGGCGCATCGAAGGCATGGTCCGGGTGAGGCTCGTCGAGGAGTGTGCTCGGAGTGAGACACTGCGACGAAGTGCTCATGGAATGCTTCATGCGGAGGCCTTGGACGAAGGAGGGACTTCGAAGGGTGGTACTCCGAAGGTGGGGGCTTCGGAGTGTGAAGGACTTCGGAGCGAGGCTAGCTCCGGAGTGAGGATGACTTGAGGTGCTTCGGCCATGCATGGCTTAGGTACACGGACGGACGGTGTTCGAGCTCGGAGTAGCTGCGAAGCCGTGGTGATCCACTCCGGAGGTGGTGGTGCGAAGGCCCAAGGGCTTTGACGGCTTCGGCTCAAAACCGTCACTGTATCGGAGGTCTTCTTCGGCGGAGCGAAGGCCAACAGGCTGCAGGCTTCTCGCCGAAGCTTCCGCACCCTCGCGTGCGAAGGGAGGTTCCAGAAGTCAACTCTGTAAAGGCTGACACTGTCTGTTCTGAAAAAGACTGACACTGTCCCCTCTGCAGCTGACAGAGAAGCCTCCAAAATAAAGGTGGACTACCTTTTGTACCCCTTAGTTCTGTAGAGACAAAATGGATGTAAACCCTAGGGGTAAAGTAGTCACTTCCTTAGGATGAAGCCGTGGGCTATAAATATGGGGGCTCGGTAGGTAACATTTAACACTTTGAGCATTTACTGTTGAGCTCCTGTAGCCATACACTTCAATTGAATACATCCTGAGAGTTCATTTTTCTGTGTTCCTTGTTCAAGCGGCGAAGCCCTGCTTCTCTTGTGCTTTAGCTTGAGCTCGTGTTGCATACCTCGCTTGTCTTTAGTTCACCGGAGCCTGTCGTGGCGAAGGGTGTTTTTCTCGCGAAGTGTGCTTTACAGTGTGCTGTCGCTCTGTGTAACTCGAGGCAAGACCTCGCTGATTACTAGCGAAGCCCTGTTCATTTCCCGTAGTGCTTCCTGTGTCGAAGCCCTTAGCGTAGTCCGTTGTGTGTGCGTGTAGACCTTCGGGTACGAAGCCCAGCACCCGTTGCTGTCGCCAAGTACTTGGTCGAAGTCCTCAGAGGGCTGTCCACTCTTGCGAAGGGTGACGTGCGAAGTCTGCTCATAGCACCCTGTGTGCGGAGCCTGCACTGACTTAGCAGAGTAGGTTTTCGAGGGTTGTCAGTGGAGCGAAGTCTTCTTGGCTTCAAACTTTTGCTCCTCCGAAGCCTGTGTTCGAAGGTGTCGAAGTACCTCCGAACCAGACCTTCGAAGGCTGTGTTCGAAGCCTGTTCCGCAGAAGACAGAACCGATCCGAAGGCTAAGTTTTTAGCCCGAAATTTTAAAAGCTCCCATTCACCCCCCCTCTGGTCGCCGTTTCCGGTCCAACAATTGGTATCAGAGCGGGTTAAGATCACCAGTTGACCTTAACCGGTTTTGTGATCTGTTGGCGACATGGATAGAGGCAGTAAAATTCCTCTGTTCGATGGGACAGATTTTGCATACTGGAAGGTGCGCATGGAGGCTTACTTGTTAAGCCAAGGAAATGCAATTTGGGAGATTGTGGACTCACAATACTCCATCCCTGATACCCGCACCACTCAAACTGAAAAAGATCAGTATATTGCCAACTCGAAGGCAAGGAACATTCTGTTCATTGGTTTGAGTCGGAGTGAGTTTGATAGGGTGCAGCACCTTAGGACTGCTAGGGAAATTTGGACAACACTCACTATTTATCATGAGGGCTCTACTCAGATTAAGGCCAGGCGCCAAAGCACCTACAACCAACAGTATCAGCTGTTTGTGCAGGCACCTGGTGAATCTATAGATGCCATGTTTTCGCGCTTTGATGCTATAGTGAGTAACTTGCGATCCAACGGGACGCTTGCTTACAGTGATCACGATAGGGCTATCAAACTTCTCTATGCTCTTGACCGTAGCATATGGGAGGTGAAGATATCCAGCATTGAGGAGTCCACAGGCTATGACACTCTAACCTGTGATGAACTCTTTAGCAAGCTGAAGTCCACAGAGATTGCCAAGGCATCTCTTGCAGTGCACAGAAGCTCTTTGCCACAGCCATTGGCATTGGTTTCTAGCACTAGCCGTGGCACCACTGCAGAACCAAGCACATCAGGCACTTGTGTTCTTGCAGATGGTTTTGCTTTGTCCTCCCTGGTCTCCGTCACAAAGGAGCAGGTGGATACTCTAGCAGATGACGAGCTTGCTCTCATTGCCCGGAGGTTCACCCGCTTTCATCATGAGAGACGGGATCAGCGGAGAAGTGGTTTTAGTGGCTGCTATGAATGTGGCGACACCTCTCACATTAAGGCCAATTGCCCCAAGGTCAAGAAGAGAGATGAGAGTGACCGCCCCAAATTCCACAAAAAGGAGAGGAAGCCCTTTGTGAAGGGCAAGCGCGGCAAGATGGCTAAGAAAGTAGCCAAGGCCGCTTCCAGAGCCTTTGTTGCTGCTCTCAGCGACATCGACACATCCTCAACTAAGGAGTCGAGCTCTGAGGAGGAGGAGTCCCCAAGGAAGGAGGACAAGAAGGACAAGAAGGGACGTGACTTCACCGGCCTTTGCTTCATGGCCGACAGCGATCACAGCGGCGATGAGCTTGACTCATCAGAGGTAAACCTATCATCTGACCAGCTTCTAATTAAATTAGATGAGCTGAATGAAGTAGTACTTGGTCAGGATAGATTACTTGTGCAAGCTGCTAGAGAAAGAAAAGACCTTAGACTTAGGCTAGAAAATGTTTCTACTGAATATGCCATGCTTAAGTCTAAGTTTGATGATGCTGAATGTGAATCATGTTCTGTTGTCATGAGTGAGCTTGCTCAGTTGCGTTCTGTTCATGCTCAAACTCTTTCTGAGCTTGAGACTGCACAGAAGCAGCTTTTGGAGGTGGATTCTAGACCTCTTGATATTATTGATTGCATGAACTGCTCTTTATTACGCGATAGCATTTCTTTACGTGATAAGCATGTTCATGATTTAGAGGCTAGATTGGAGAGGGCCGGTAGTTCTAAGGATGTGCAACCTGTTTGTGACACTTGCATTACCCTTAAGGACCAGCTAGGCACTGTCAGAGAGCGAGCTGAAAACCTCATGTCAGAAAATGAATACCTTCTTTCTGTGGTGAACAAATGCACTGAGGGGAAGGGTAGGATGGATTTGCTCTTGGCCAAGACCAAGTTGTGTGCTGACAGAGCCGGGGTAGCTCTAGGTTTGGGTTTTGAGAGGATAGCTTCAGACAGTAAGACCAAAACTGTTTTTACCTCTCCCACCACCCTAGAGAAAGAGAGAGCTCTGTTGGACACCCCATCAGCCAAAAAGCCTACCCATCCACCAAAGAAAACCACTCCTCCTGCCAAGAAAAATCCTCCCAAGAAAACCACACAGAAGAAACCCAAGGAGCCTGTGAGAGTTGCTCCTATGACCCATGAGAGTGCCCCCAGGAGAGTGTTTCACTGTTCTTACTGTCAGCGGGCGGGTCATTTGGTTGGGTTTTGCTTTCGTCGCATCAAGGATGAGCGACGTGCTCAGGCGATGAGCTATCAGGACATGCGTTACCCATCTTTAGGTATGCATGAGTCTGAGTATTACTCTCGTCCTGTTTTTGAGGCTCCTCGTGCTTCTCGGAGAGGTTTTGCTCCTCGAGGTGTTCACCATGTTCCATATGGTGGTAGACCTCGGGTTAGCAGATTTGTACCTCGTCAGAGTAGGAGACCTCGACATGTTGTTCTTTCACAGCATGTAGGTAGACCTCGCACTTTGCATCATTCTGATTATTATGTGCGTAGACCGTCTGCTTTTACTGTGCCTACTACTCGTGTCACTCAGTGCTGGATGCCTCGTCATTATTTACTCACCCCAGCACTGAGCGATCGAGGCGTTCTTATCATGTGTAGGCGACAGGTCGAGGCTTGGAGGGCACGTGGATCATGGACTCCGGTTGTTCGCGCCACATGACCGGAGATGCAAATTGGTTCTCCAGCCTCACCACAACCAAGCAAAGGGAACATATCACCTTCGGAAACAATCGAAGGAGTAGAGTGAAAGGTAAAGGTGTGGTAAGAATTAATTCGAACTTCACTCTCAAAGATGTTGCTTTGGTTGAGAACCTGGGATACAATTTGTTGTCTGTATCTCAGTTGCTTGATGAGGGCTTCGAAGTGCGATTTCATCGCGATACTTCGCAAGTGCTCAATTCTGATGGCGTTGTTGTGTGTAAGATCTTTAGGGTTGGGAGAGTTTTTGGAGCTGATTTTCAGAGTCGTCTGGTTCTTCTCATTGTCTTGTTGCACATTCGACTTCTGAGCTTTGGAAGTGGCATAGGAGACTAGGGCATATGAGCTTTGAGTTGCTCGCTCGTCTGAGCGCCCTAGGTTTGATCCGAGGATTGCCCAAGCTCAAGTTTGAGAAGAATTTAGTTTGCGCTCCTTGTCGACATGGAAAAATGATTGCCGCTTCGCATTCGCCAGTCACCACAGTGATGACTGAACAACCCGGAGAACTTCTCCATATGGACACTGTAGGTCCTTCTCGGGTTAGTTCTTTAGGCGGCAAGTGGTATGTACTCGTTATTGTCGACGATTTCTCTCGCTACTCTTGGGTCTTCTTTCTTGCCAGCAAGGATGAAGTGTTTTCACACTTTCGGAGCTTGGCTTTGAGACTGTTCACTGAACTCCCTGGTGCATTAAAATTCATTCGAAGCGATAATGGCACCGAGTTCAAAAATAGTCTCTTTGTTGACTTTTGCATGGAGCATGGCATAGAACATCAATTCTCTGCTCCGCGGGTTCCTCAACAGAATGGTGTTGTTGAGAGGAAAAACCGCACTTTGGTTGAGATGGCTAGGACGATGCTTGATGAGCATAGGACTCCTAGAAAATTCTGGGCTGAGGCCATGAACACTGCATGTTACATCTCAAACCGAATTTTCTTGCGCTCAATTTTGAACTTGACATCTTATGAGCTGCGTTTTGGGAGACAGCCCAAGGTTACTCATCTTCGAGTTTTTGGCTGTCGCTGCTTTATCCTAAAACGTGGTAACTTGGATAAATTTGAGTCGCGATCTTCTGACGGGATCTTTTTGGGTTATACTACTCATGGTCATTCATATCGTGTTTATAACTTGGAAACTAACACTGTCATCGAGTCATGTGATGTGACTTTTGATGAATCAACCCCCTCTGTTAGTTCTGCTTTTGAACAGGCAAATGAACACGACATGGAACAGACCTTATTCGAAGACGAAGATCCCGGAGAATTCGAGGATGATCCCCTACTACCCTCGACGTCAACCCCCGAAGCTGACCCCGCTTCTACTATTTCGGCACGAGGTCCCGAAGCGACTACCTCAACATCGGTCATCTTGGACCGCTCCAACGCACAAGTTGAGGGGGAGACTGCATCCCGCCGCGAGGCTCCACATCATGTTCAAAGGATGCACCCTCCCGAGCAGATCATTGGTGAGCTTGATCAAAGGGTAACACGTTCTCACGCTCATTTTACTAATGCTGCTTTTGTTGCTTCTTTCGAGCCCTTAGATGTTAGTCATGCACTTTCTGATTCTAGTTGGATCAATGCCATGCATGAAGAGCTTGAAAATTTTGAAAGAAATCAAGTCTGGACTTTAGTTGATCCTCCACCTAATGTTCATTTCATTGGAACAAAATGGATTTTTAAAAATAAACAAGGGGAGGATGGAACAATTGTTAGAAATAAGGCTAGACTTGTAGCTCAGGGTTTTTCTCAACTAGAAGGGATTGATTTTACTGAAACTTTTGCACCTGTTGCTCGCCTTGAGGCCATTAGGATTTTGCTTGCCTTTGCGACATCCCGGGGATTCAAACTCTATCAAATGGATGTCAAAAGTGCTTTTCTTAATGGCTTCATAGGTGAAGATGTTTATGTAAAACAACCCCCTGGTTTTGAAAACCCCAAGTACCCACATAAAGTCCTTAAACTTCATAAGGCTCTTTATGGACTCAAGCAGGCCCCTCGGGCTTGGTATGATAGACTTAAGTCTTTTCTGCTTGAGCGAGGGTATTTGATGGGCTCCGTTGATAAAACTTGTTTACTCTCAAGCATGGCAAAGATTTCCTTCTAGTGCAGATTTATGTGGATGATATCATCTTTGGTGGCTCCTCTCATGCTTTGGTTGCCGAGTTTGCAGATACCATGAGCAGGGAATTTGAAATGTCAATGATGGGTGAACTCACCTTTTTCCTTGGTTTGCAAATCAAGCAAAGCAAACAAGGTACTTTTGTCCACCAGACAAAGTACACCAAGGACCTGCTCAAGAAATTCGACATGTCCGATGCGAAGCCCCTCGCCACTCCAATGGCTACATCTGTAGCATTGGACCCTGACGAAGATGGAGAAGCCGTAGATCAGAAGGAGTTCCGAAGCATGATCGGCTCCCTCCTCTACTTGACTGCCACGAGGCCGGACATACACTTCGCAGTATGTCTGTGCGCTCGTTTTCAGGCTTCACCACGAGCTTCGCACCGCCAAGCGGTTAAGCGCATTCTAAGGTATCTCAAGCACACCCTTGAATTTGGCATATGGTATTCATCATCTTCATCTTTATGTCTTAGAGGTTATTCAGATGCGGATTTTGCTGGGTGTAGAATTGATAGGAAGAGTACCTCTGGTACTTGTCATTTTCTGGGTACGTCTCTGGTTTGCTGGTCTTCCCGCAAACAGTCTAGTGTTGCACAATCGACGGCGGAAGCCGAATATGTTGCTGCAGCTAGCTGTTGCTCTCAGATTTTGTGGATGATTTCCACTTTGCGGGATTTCGGGTTAGATTATAAGAGTGTTCCACTTTTCTGTGATAACACTAGTGCTATTTGTATTGCAAACAACCCGGTTCAGCACTCCAGAACCAAACACATTGATGTACGGTATCATTTTCTCAGAGATCACAATGAGAAGGGTGATATTGAACTTCAATATGTTGATACCCAACACCAGCTTGCCGACATTTTTACAAAACCCCTCGATGCTTCTCGATTTGCTTACTTGCGTGGAGAACTTGGTATTTGTCATCCCTACGGCATTTTGTGAGGGGGAGCTGATTTTAATTGTCTTGCATATGCTCATTATGTGTGGAATTGCACTTACATCTTTTGCTATTATATGCCTGCTGTTGGGGGAAAATATCCCATCTTCGGGGTTATTGCCAAAGCAACATGAAGACAGTCAATCAGTTCGAAGATAGTCCGAAGGTCATCTTCGAAGACAGCTTGGAACCTCATCAGGAGTCCGAAGACTGGCATTGGTTCGAAGTATATCTTCGAACCAAAGCCTTCCAGGATCTTTTCTGACAGCTAAGATGGAAGACTTATCTTCTATCCTATTAGATTAGTCTTTTACCATTTAGCCCTATTAAGGAAACCGAATAGTTTCCTTAATGTCGGTTGTAATAGAGGGGTAAATAGGTCTTTTCCTTAATATTTGGGCCTATAAATACCCCCCATTTACCCTGTAATAGGGACCGATTTACAAGTGAATCAATACACACTTTCGACTATTCTAAGCTATTATCCTTTGGAGGCTTAGAACAGTTTGCTTCGCAAACATTTCGTTTGTTAGTTTCTTTTCTACAGAAACCTGTTAGCGTAATCTTTTACGCCAACAGTTGGCGCCGTCCGTGGGGAACTTAGTCCAAAAAACTTCGTTCTCTACCAACCTCTTGCATGCATGCCTCCTAATCGGAGTGCACCTCGCAATCCCACTCGGAGGTCCTCTCGGATCTCCGGAGAGATACCCTTCGACACAGTTGAAGTCGGAGGGCCTCGACTATCCCTCCACCTCAAACTCCGCAAGGGCTTATATCCCTCGAGGATACGAAACCTCTCCACCAACCCCTTCTACACTCCGACCGCCCGGAGCCACTCTGCCACCCTCCATTCCGATCGGAACTGATCATACTAGTTCTCAAGACCCGGAAGGTCCTTCCGGAGGAGATGAAGATAGCCTTGGAGACATGGCCACTCAAATGGCCAATCTTCAAGCCGAGGTAGCAAGGTGGCGGCAAGAGGCTGCGAACAGGCTTCGTCCTCAAGCCACCCCAGCTATCCCCGAAGTGCACGAAGACGACGATCTGGACTATCCCGAAGCCCCGGAGAACGCCTCTTACGACGATGATCTCCGTTGCATCCCGAGCTTCAGAAGGTTCGCTTCGATCCGAGGTTCAAAGCTTCGAAGCTTAGCAAGTATGCCGGAGATGAAGATCCCAGTGAGTTTGCGCGTTCTTATGCCCTAGCAATCGAGGCTAGTGGCGGAGACAGAGAAACTATGGCGAAGTGCTTCCCGTTAGCCCTCGAAGGAGTGGCGTTGAGATGGTTCTGGTCTCTAAAACCAGGATCAATCACGTCATGGGTGCATGTAAAGAGGAAGGTTCATAAGTAACTTCCAGGGTACCTTCGTGCCCCCCATGTCGACAGGAGCCTTTCCAAGTGAAACAGCTCCCGAGAA
>JAAALK010000023.1:0-46958 GCA_019279435.1 Zizania palustris
ATTAGCCACTATCTCCCTTGTTATAACCTTGCATAATATTGCATTCGGATGGCTTGCTGAGTACCCCTGTACTCACCCCCGTTGACTTACAACCATCAGAGCCGGCTACTATGAGGAGGATGCAGGTCTGGAGTAAGCGACCCAGTCAAGGCGAGACTGGAAGGAGGCGTTCATCTAGGACCCTTATTTTATTAGTTTCTCTTCACCTTTATGCACTTTTGTATTAATGCGGTCTACGAACCATGAATGATTGCCCGTATTGCACGTGGTTCGCATGATGAACGTCTTGGTTTATTGATTTCCTTTGGAATTTCAATAAAAGTCCTGATTTATTAAATCGGGGCGCGATAAGATGGTATCAGAGCCGACTTGACTGTAGGAAAGCCAATCAGACCTGACCCTAGGACTTATATATTTACCATATTTTCTTACAAAATTACTTATCCTCTCATCTTCCGAGATTTTCACAAAAAGCTCCTCTCTCTTTTGTAGATGCCGGTCCATACCATGAGCAGGACTCTTCGTGACGATGCCGGATTCATCCGAGAGCTTCGCATGCTTGTCGACTTCTTGGGTTTCCCCAGGAGCCCTCGTTCCATGGGATCTTTCCCGATGCGAGCGAGAGCTACTGCGAGGTCACGGTTATTATCCGCCCCTCCTCCACGCAGCCAACCCTTCTACAACCCATGGAGTCGGAGACCTTCCTTCGTGGTGGCCAGCCAGCGCGCCGCTCTTCAGCCCTCGCCGAGCTTCGACTGGTCTCGACTTGCCACCTCCGTGACAACCATCTACCGCTTCATGCCCAATGCGCAACACCCGGGAGTCCCGCAGCATCTACATCAGCTCCCTCACGCAGAGCAACTCCGCCTTTCCCGCACCATGAGACGTCTGGAGGCCTGGACAACCTCACACACTGAGGCCGTTCTTGACGCAGACAGCCAGCAATGACCCATCGACTTCTACCGCCATACTCGGAGAACCTGAACCAGTGAAATGCTGAGCTCCGTGTGACAGATTCAGCAGAACCCCCGATTGACCCTCGAGGTGGAGGAATTGAGGCGTTAGAACGAGCTCCTACGCCAAGGCTCCATGGTCAACACCCAGCTCTGCCAGCAGCTCAAATAACTGAAGAAGGATCTTGAGGAGATCGCACCTCTTCCGCCTCGCAAGCGGAAATCGCTTCGGATCCCCATCGTGAGACCCAAGAGGATTTCACGCAGTGCTCCACCCGCCGGACCTTCCCGCGCCATGACCCCGACCATCTCCCACGAGCCCGTGATCGAGCCGTCCCCAGAGTTACCATAGACGTAGTATTTACGATTGATTGTTTCCTTTATTTGTTTTGAATTGTTTTATCCCTCATGTCTAATATAAGGCATGAGTGAAGAACTAAAGAAAGACAATAAATGTAATCGCAAGAACGACCCTTTTTGGAATAAAGTTTAGCAGTGTTCCCCCTTTAAAGATATTGTTATTTTGGAAACCTCAGGATGTCGAACAACCAAGGCTCCGACGTCCCTCAGAACGGAGGGGAGAACGGTAACTTGCCTCAGTGGGGAGCAACTGGGCAAAGGCAAGCCCTGGTTGCCAATCACCCCACTCTGGCCGAGATGATGGCCACACAAAACCAACTGGTATCTGCCATTCTGAACCAGATGCAACAACAACAGCAGCAGATGCAAGAGTAGCAGGCTCACTTCTTCCGTCTCCACCAACAGCCCGAGCTGCCACGCCCCGCCACTCCAGCTCCCGCTCCCGCCTCCCAACTCTCGGAATTCCTCCGGGTCCGCCCACCGACTTTCTCAAGCACCACCAACCCCATGGAGGCTGGGGATTGGTTAAGGACGATCGAGAAGAAGCTCGACCTACTAACCTGCACCGAGCAAGAGAGGGTGGCCTTCACCACCCACTAGCTCCAAGGTCCCGCCGCAGAATGGTGGGACAATCTGCGCGAGACCTTGCCCGAAGGACACGTCCATACCTGGGCAGAGTTCTCGGCCGCTTTCTGTGCTGCTCACATCCCCGACGGCATCGTTGCGCAGAAGCAACAAGAGTTTAGGGACCTGCAGCAAGGGAGCAGGTCCGTAACGGAATATCTGCACGAGTTCAACAGACTGGCCAGGTACGCACCGGAGGAGGTCCGTACAGATGCGGCCAGGCAGGCCAAGTTCCTCCGGGGACTGAAGGATGAGCTGTCCTACAGCTTATCTCTGGAGATTTCGCCAACTTCCAAAAGTTGGTGAATAAAGCTATTATTCAGGAGACCCAGCAGAATAAGGTCAACCTGAAGAGGAAAAGGATGATCGCCCTCAAGCAAAACCAAGGCATGGCTCAGAGACCCCGCTTCACCCCTCCTCCACCGGCACCACAGTACCACCCCCGCCCGGTATATCATCCGGCACCACCCTGCCGCCAACACCAGAGCCGGACAACCTCGCCCTGCTCCCGCCGCACCAGCCGCCCCAGCCGCCCCGGCCAAGAAGATGGAGATTCTACGCGACAGACACGGCAAGCCCGTGGTATGCTTCAACTGCCACCAGGAGGGGCATTACTCTCACCAGTGCCCTCATCCTAAGCGTACACAAGGCGTCGCATCGAACCCCGTCGTCCACGCCCGAGTCAACCACGTCACGTCTGAAGAAGCCCAGGCTGCCCCGGAAATTGTCATGGGTAAGTTTATGGTACATTCAACACTTGCAGTGGTTTTATTTGACACCGGAGCCACACACTCCTTCATATCAACTGCTTTTGTGGAAAGAAATGCCCTGGACATAAGTGAACTGCCTAGACCCGTATTAATAGCTACCCCGAGCAAACAAACCCTCGCCTATTCCTTTAGTCCAAGGGTATGGGGTAGATATCCAAGGCACAATATTCTGGGCCGACCCCATCCTAATAGAATGCCAAGGCTTAGATCTCATTCTAGGGATGGATTGGTTAAATAAACACCAAGGAGTAATAGAATGTGCCCAGAGAAAAGTAACAGTGATCAGTAAAGAAGGGACTGCCGTCATGTTCCAGATGCCTAGTCTGAAGTCCGGAAGGCCAAGACTGCACCAGATTACCTTGGAGGAAATACCAGTAGTCAGTGAGTACTCGAACGTATTTTCCAGAGGATTTACCAGGGATGCCTCCTAAGAGGGACATCGAGTTCAGGATTGATTTGGTACCCTGGACCACCCCTATTTACAAGCGACCATACCGGATGGCCGCTAATGAGTTAGCCGAGATGAAGCAGCAATTGGAGGATCTCGAGAGGAAAGGCTACATCAGACCAAGTACATCGCCATGGGGCGCCCCCGTCATCTTTGTCGAGAAGAAAGAAGACAAGGCTAAGCGTATGTGTGTGGACTACCGAGCTTTGAATAAAGTGACCATCAAGAACAAGTACCCATTGCCTCGGATCGATGATCTCTTTGACCAGCTGAAGGGAGCTACGATATTCTCAAAGATCGACCTGCGGTCTGGATATCATCAGTTAAGGATTCGAGAAGAGGATATACCCAAGACGGCTTTTACCACCCGTTATGGATTATATGAGTGTACGGTTATGTCCTTCGGATTGACCAACACCCCTGCATTCTTCATGAATATGATGAACAAGGTATTCATGGAGTATTTGGACAAATTCATCGTGGTCTTTATAGACGACATTCTCATTTATTCCAAGGACCAGAAAGAGCACGAGACTCACCTCCGGTTAACCTTAGGCAAGCTAAGGGAACACCGGTTATACGCCAAGTACAGCAAATGCAAGTTTTGGATGGCGGAAGTGAAGTTCCTTGGACACATTATCTCTGCACAAGGCATTGCAGTAGATCCTGCCACCGTGGAAGCAGTTACAGATTGGTTGCCACCCACAAACGTATCTGAGATACGAAGTTTTCTGGGTTTGGCCGGATATTATCGGAGATTCATTGAGAATTTTTCCAAGATAGCCAAGCCAATGACCAAGTTGTTGCAGAAAGGAGAAAAGTTTGAATGGACTCCCGAATGCGAGGAAAGTTTCCGCACCCTCAAAACCCGTCTGGTGTTGGCACCCATACTGACCCTACCAGATATCCGGAAGGACTTCCATGTTTATTGTGACGCATCCCGCCAAGGATTGGGATGTGTTCTCATGCAAGACAGAAAAGTTATTTCATACGCCTTGTGTCAGTTGAGACCCCATGAGTTGAACTACCCAACACATGACTTGGAATTGGCCGCGGTTGTGCACGCCCTTAAGATTTGGAGGCATTATTTGGTCGGAAACCGCTGCGAAATCTTTACGGATCACAAGAGTTTGAAGTACATCTTCACGCAGCTAGACCTCAATCTGAGGCAAAGACGATGGTTGGAGCTAATAAAGGACTATGACTTAGGTATCCACTACCACCCCGGAAAAGCAAATGTGGTAGCCGATGCATTAAGCCGCAAGGAATATTGCACAACCATCATGATTCAGGATCACGCGCCTTCCTTATGTAAAGAGATGGAAAAGTTGAATCTTGGGTTGACCACCGAAGCATACCTAGCCACCTTGGAGACTCAACCCGTCTTGTTCGAACAAATCCGAGAAGCTCAGTCAGAAGACCCAGATATAGCAGCCATTAGGAAGAACATGAGGCAAGGAAAAGCCCCAGGATTTTCAGAGGACGAGAATGGCACCATATGGTTTGGAACCCGGATATGTGTGCCGGATAAACCAGAGATAAAAACCCTTATCCTGAGAGAAGCCCATGAGACTTTGTACTCCATTCATCCCGGCAGTACCAAGATGTACCAGGACCTGAAGGAACGCTATTGGTGGGTTAGCATGAAGAGAGAGATTGCTCAGTTCGTCGCAGAATGTGACACCTGCAGAAGAGTAAAGGCAGAACATCAGAGACCTGCAGGACTGTTACAGCCACTTAAAGTGCCTGAATGGAAGTGGGAAGAGATCGGTATGGATTTCATCACCGGACTCCCAAAGACCCAACTTGGATATGATTCTATATGGGTTATTATCGACCGGCTCACGAAGGTAGCACACTTCATAGCCATTAAGACAACCTTTAGTGGCCCTAAGCTTGCAGAACTATACATGGCCCGCATTGTGTGTCTTCATGGAGTACCCAAGAAGATAGTGTCCGATAGAGGAAGTCAGTTCACCTCTCGTTTCTGGAAGAATCTTCAAGAAGAGATGGGAACAAGATTGAACTTTAGCACTGCCTACCACCCTCAGACGGATGGACAAACTGAAAGGGTGAACCAGATATTGGAAGATATGCTACGGGCATGCGTCTTGGATTTTGGAGCAACTTGGGACAAGAGCTTACCTTACGCTGAGTTTTCGTACAACAATAGCTATCAAGCCAGTCTTCAGATGTCTCCTTTTGAAGCCCTATATGGACGTAAGTGCAGAACGCCTCTACTTTGGGATCAAACCGGTGAATCTCAAGTGTTCGGAACTGACATCCTTCGAGAAGCAGAAGAGAAGGTACGAATTATCAGAGACCGGCTCAAGACAGCCCAATCGCGACAGAAGAGCTACGCGGACAATCGACGCCGAGACCTAGCTTTGAAGAGGGAGATCATGTCTACCTTCGAGTTACGCCTCTCCGTGGTACTCAACGGTTTAACATGAGAGGAAAGTTGGCCCCTCGATATATTGGACCATTTCCCATTGTTCGACACCAAGGCGAAGTTGCTTATCAGTTGGAACTACCACCCTCATTGGCTGGAGTACATGACGTGTTTCACGTTTCCCAACTCAAGAAGTGTCTCCGCGTCCCTACAGAGCAAGTAGACCTACAACAGTTGGATGTTCAAGAAGATCTGACCTATGTGGAAAAGCCCATCAAGATATTGGAAGTCAAAGAAAGGACCACCAGAGTCGTGTCATCCGCTTCTGCAAAGTGCAGTGGAGCAATCATCCGGTAGAGGAAGCTACATGGGAAAAAGAAGATGAACTCAAGGCACAGCATCCTGAGCTATTCGAGGTTTAATCCGAATCTCGAGGACGAGATTCTCTGTAAGGGGGATAGGATTGTAACACCCCATAATTTAAAAAGAATTAAAATAAAAGAAAAGTATTAAATACATTTTGGAATTTATAATTAAAGGGAAAGCCTTAAAGAGCTCTATTAAAGCCAAACAGAGAGAAATATTCAAAATCTGTACTTGAAAATTTTATGAGATGAACTAGAGGCCAAGATATAATTTTAGGAATTTTTACAAATTTTTATCAACAGTGATTCAACCCTTAATCAAATAAATGAATTACTGGAATTACTTTAAATCAGAAAAACATTTAAAAACCTTATTGGGCCTCAACCCCGAATTCACCCCGAGCCCGGCCCAATCCAGCAGCGTGCCACCGACGGGTTGGGTCCGCCTGTCGGCGCACTCCACCCCGCCTCTCTCTCCCGCCCGCGCTTGCTTCGGCCCCCCATGTCAGACTCATGCGCCCGCCCTCTCCCTCTGACCGCTCGGCCCCGCCTGTCGGCGCTCGTTTTCCCGTCCGCCCACTGACAGGTGGAGCCCACCTGTCAGATTCGTCTTCTCCATGGAAGGGGATCCCCCCTTCCTTCTCCCCGGCGATCCCCTTCTGATTTCCCTCGCCACCGGCCGCCGCTTTTGCTCGAATTTCCCCGGATCGCCTTCCCCAAGCGCCACCGCTCCCTTTCCATCTAGAAGCCACGTGTTTTCGCGATTATGGAAGCTTGACCGAAGCTTGGAAGCCTTGGCCGGAGCTCACGGGAACCCCTTGGTTCCTTGCCATCTGAACGCCGACGACCCCCTATATAAACCCCCTCCAGCCTCCGCACTCATCCCACGCCAACGCAGCCATCCTGGAGTGAAAGCAGAGCGCCGCCGCCCTCTTTTTGGCCTTCGGTTCTGCTTCGCCTCCGGCAAGCCCTCGCTGTCGATCCCGGCCCCCATCGCCCTAGCCACCGCCACCGTCGGGTCCGCCGTCGACTGCCCGACCTCGGCCACACCTCCGTTGGCCGTGAACGCCGCCGGATCGTCGTCACCGTCAAGCTCCCGAAGACCCCTCACCGTCTACCCTCACCGCCGGTCACCTCCGGACCTCCTTCTTCGCCATCGACGGTACGGTCATGACCGCCCTCCCCTCCTCGTTCCATTTTTGCCATTAGCTAGGTCCCTAGGCGCTCACCACCGCCGTCGCCGGAGACGAAGGGGGGTACGTGCCCCCTTACGTCGTGCCGTGCCGGATCGCGCCGCGACCGCACGATCACGATCGGAGGGCTAGGATTAAATCCCTCCGGGATTTAATCTAGGCCCTCGGATCTGGTCAAAGGGGTATCGAGGCCTCTCGGCCGTTGATCGCCACTTAAAACCCTCGAGCGATCTAGTGCGTCCACGTCGTACCGATTCGCAGGATCTAATCGCAGCTGTCCAATTTCATTTAAACGTTCCGCCTCGCGCCTGGCCGCTTGATCTGGATCGGACGATCCAGATCGGCCCGGTCCACGCGCACAGTGCGCCTGTCCACCGTGGGCCTGGCTCACCGTGGACCAGAGCTGTTTTTCAGTTTAAATAAAATTCCAGAAATTGATTTAAACTTTGAAAATTCATAACTTGCTCATTTTAACTCCAAATTTCACCATTTAAATTTTGTTAAATTCAGCATATTATTCTCTACA
The DNA here is from genome assembly GCA_019279435.1 of Zizania palustris. NCBI lineage: Eukaryota > Viridiplantae > Streptophyta > Magnoliopsida > Poales > Poaceae > Zizania > Zizania palustris. Next base: position 7,632 of record JAAALK010000023.1, read on the forward strand.
CATTAATGCCATAAAAACAGTATGTTACTGTTACCCAAAATATTCTTAATAAATAATGACTAAAAACCCCTTAGGGTTAAAATTATTTCAGAAAAAATAAATTAGAAAAGCCTTAAGAAAATGAGTTTACTGTTTATCACCAAACATCAGAATATTAAAACCTTATTCCACATAATAAAACCCACAAATATGTATGTTTATTATTTGGTAGATTTTTATCTGTATATTGAATGTATTGTTTATTTTTCTGCATCGAGAAGACTACGAGTTCGTCGAGGAGCCGGAGTTCTATCCCGAAGTTCCTCCATCCCCATTTGCTGATCAAGGCAAGTCATCGACCACCCCTGTGGAAACAGTTGATCATCATTGAGCCCATGTTTTAATAAATTATCGCTATAACTCATAGGATATTATTGCATTAGTCAAATATCAAGCCTTACACTTATATTTATTAGATCCCCATCCTTGTGTGCAAACCCAAGACATGCTTATTGAGCCGTAACTCCTTGTCACTCAACTATAAAATTATTAGCTAGTATCCAATGTACCGGCACAACTGCTATAGGATAAAAAGAATGAGTCGTAGATAGCTGGATTCTGATCTATGAATTTCCCCGTTATTCTCGTCTCAAGACTCTGTTGGAGTTGGCTAAGTTATAAGTATGGTGGGTTCCGGGTGCAAGCTCGAGCATTGGTTTGTCGCACCCGGGGCACTATAAGGACCGGTCTGCGGGATCTGTTGCAAAGCACTTCCGTACCAACCACAAGTCTAATTGGTAAGTCCTAACTGGAAGTATGGAATACTCCGACTCGATGCACCATAGTGGAGGGGGCAAGGGGCAAGCCTGCGGGCGACTTGTACCGACGTGGCTCAAGGGGGGTATGGTGTTGGCTCGACGCGTCGGGACACCATATGAAACCCATAAGAGAGTGTTGTCGGGTCAAGGCGGTCCATATGGAAGGTTTTGGCACGAGTTCCCGTGGTATGGGTCATCTTGTTACACTTTGGTGTATGGGATGAGTGCATGCCTTGTGGGTACAGTGGTACACCTCTGATCAGAGTTTAAATCTTTTCGAAAAGCTGAGCCCATGGTCAAGGGTGGGTTGTGTGACTTCTCGCAGTTAGTTTACTATTGTTTGAATGGTTGAGTTATTCATGGCATGTAAGGCATGTTGAGCAAGGGCGGGCTGACTGTACTCCTCGAGTTAGAAGATGATGCATACACATGTTTACATTTCTATATTAATAACTTGATCACATTTAATTGCTTTACAAATATGCTTTTCTGCAAAATTAGCCACTACCTTCCTTGTTATTACCCTGCATTATGTTTGCATCCGGTGGCTTGCTGCGTACGATTGTACTCACCCCCGTTGACTTATACCACCAAAGCCCGTCTACTACGAGGAGGATGAACGTCTGGAGTAGCGACCCAGTCAAGGCGAGACTGGAAGGAGGCGTTCATCTAGGACCCTTATTTTATTAGTTTCTCTTCACTTTATCACTTTTGTACTAATATGGTCTACGAACCATGAATGTTTGTTGTAATGTACGCGGTCGTGTGATGAACGTCTTGATTTATTGATTTTCTATGGAATTTCAACAAAGGTCCAGATTTATTAAATCTGGGCATTAGAGAGGTCCAACTTCTTTCCAATGGTCCTGAGCCAATCGTCGGCCTCCATTGGGTTGGTTGTGCTTGAGAAGACGGGGGCCTCAAGTGCAAGAACTCGGAGAGTTGAGGCATGGGGGCGGGTGCGGGGGCTTGCTGTCAAGGGGCTGGCTCCACGTTCTGCTGATGCAGATGGTCCAACTGAGCCTACTGCTGCTGCATCTACATCATAAGGGTGGTGATTAGATGGTTCTGGTTAGCCATCATCTCCGCCAGTGTGGGATGATTGGCAGTCGGCAGCCCTAATTGGCGTTGGCCCATTGCACCCCAGTTGGGCACAACGCTCCTGGGCAGACTATTGGCAGCTCCATCCTCGTTGTTGGAACCCATGTTCTGGTTGCAAGCTATCTCTGAAGACAATAATATTCCCAAGTAAGTGGTACTAGATTGTTCATTATACTGAAGTTCTTATTTTTATCCCCTCTATAGCACAATTCTCTTATATAGGGTACCACATCCAACAAACAAACATAAAACAACCAATCGAGGACTATCGCTTGATGTAATCTACTCGTTGCCCGAGGCATTCTTAGTGCTCTCGGAACCACGAGTATCTTGGGGGGATGCTGGGCTCAGTGAAGTTCTCGATCAGTGGGTCGGGGACGATGGCGGGCCTCAGAGTAGCGCCGTTGGAGCTAGATGGTCCTGCGGGTGCCAGTGGCGGAGTGATCCTTTTGGGCCGAGGGGCGGGCTCCTGGATGGGCTTTTTCCGCCTTAGGACGAGGGGAAGCATCTCCATGATATCCTTCTATAGCTGGATGATCTTACACTATAGCTCGCCGTTCTACTGGATCAAGCTCTTCGTCTCACTGTTCTCCTCGGCGTTGAGCACGGCCTCGGTGTGGAGATCGTCCATGGCCTGGAGGAGACGGGTGAGGAGCCATGTTGAAGATCATGGGTCTCATGGATCTAGAAGTGATGACTGATTGTCAACGGAAGTCAAAGAGAAGACGTGAAGAGAATAAGAGACCTATCGTGTCTTGGGCTGCGTGTGACTTAGGTACACGGGCGGAGAGCGACTGCCAAGCAGAGGGGCTATGGAGTCGGGCCGGCCCAATCCAGGTACATGGGCCAGGAGCGACATTGGATATGCTGGTCTGTTGATCGGGTTTCACCCAGGTAAACGGGCGGCGAGCGATTGTCGGGCTGAGGGCGCTGGGGAGTCGGTTCAGCCCAATCCGGGTACCCGGTGCAGAGATAGCGGACGTTTTGTCAGTTTCGACATAAAACCGACGCAACCATCCAAGACTGCCCATCAGAGATCATATGTTCCTAAAGCAAAGTCGAAGCTGCTACGAAAGCTCCGCATCAAGACAAGTTACCTTTAGATAAGATTTTACTGTTTTGCCTTTTAGGCCCACAATCTGTGTTAGTCGAGTTTGTAAAAACTCTAAGGGTAAATTGGGTTTTTCCTGATTTATTGGGATGCCTATAAATAGGGCCCCAATACCCCCTAGGGTTTTCAACTCAGTTTAATGAAAAATTTTGAGTTCACTTTTTCCTGGGTTCTCCTTCCTACCCAGCCACCGGCTGTATCCCCTAGTGTTGCCACAGTGTTTCTCTGGTCGTTGTGATTTTCTCTGGGCCAGGGCATAGGAACCCCACCGCCGACTGGCACACTGAGTATCGCCGTCAGGAGCACGCCGATTGAATTATTGCATGAGATTGCGCCGCCTGTCTCCATTGGAGTTTCTGCCACCGTCACACAGGAGAACATTGAAGCGAAGCCAGGTGCACGGGAGCTGACCACGAGGAGCACTACACTACGCAGGTTCTATTTCTTTCTGGAATCTTCATTTTTACTCAAAGCAAGTGCATCTGGTTTTTTTATTCTCTAGAAAACAAAACTGTTCATGCACATGGGACTCAGCTACAGAGATTAGACGCAACTGTTTTGCCCCTGTTTTTCTATGCCTTGTGTTATGTGCCACTAGATGCTTATTATTATTAGACTAAATGCTTGATTAATCAGTGATTGTTGCTGTAATTCCACGTGCTGTCACATTAGCATAGCAATTTATTGTTCAACTAGCAACACAGTTCTCAATCTTCTTGATCCATGTGCCCAGTTTTTATTCCCAGATAATCTGTGATTAATCGATTTATTCATCTCTTTTATTTCAGAATGCACTAAATATTCATAGATATATTTATGAGCACTTTTTATTTACTGCATTTATTTTGTCTAGATTAAATGCGTTAAATATTGTGTTTGCTCTTACTTGATGAACTTCCTATAAACTATGAATATTTTGCATGTGCTTGATGGATTATTAGTGAGTTGGTGAAAGTTTTGTGGAGATGTCATTTGTATTGTGAGTTATCTTAATCTGCCTATGAGCACTGTTGTGGTGTCTTGTCGGTTAGGATACCAGTCATTTTTAGGCTAGATTATTTTGAGTGCTATTGGGTATTGGGAGAAGGCCATTTATTCGAAAGAATTTTTAGGCGCCCATTCACCCCCCTCTGGTCGCTATTCTCGGTCCTACAAGTGGTATCAGAGCCTGGTTAGGGTTTTTCCATATCTTAACCGGTTCTAACCCAAGGTAGTGATTATGGCTTCTTCTGGCAAGGTTTCGTCCCTTGAGGTTTTTGGCTACAACTATTGGAAGACTCGCATGCGAGCCTATCTATTGAGCCAGAGCTCAAGGATTTGGGATATGTGTGTTCACGCCACATTCATTGTGCTTCCGGTTGCAGAGCAGACTACTCCTAAGATAGTCGCTCTGCATGAGATGAACAACAAGGCACTGAACATACTGTTTTCTGGTTTAGGTCCTAGTGAGTTTGAGCGTGTGAGCCATCTCAGCACTGCTAGAGAGATCTAGGCTACCCTCCAGGCACACCATGAGGGGACAGCTCAGGTCAAGGCTCGACTCTATCAGACCTACCGACGTGAATATGAAAATTTCACATAGAAGCCGGGTGAATCTGTTGAAGCTTTGGTTGGTCGTTTTCAATCAATCATCAACAAGCTTCGGGCCAACAAGGCCAATGGAGTTCAGCTGGTCTCAGATGATGAGCAGGCGCTCAAGGTTCTTCACACCTTGGACCCTAAGATCTAGGAGATCAAGGTATCCTCTATCATTGAGAGCACTTCTTACGATACCTTGACTATCGCAGAGCTTTTCAGTAAGCTCAAGGCCATAGAGGTTGATATCCAGTTGAGATCAAATCTCACTGGTTCTGGCTCAAAAACCTTGGCCCTTGTGACACCTTCTGTTGATCCTGCTGCTTTGAGTTATGCTTTGTCCTCTTTTATGTCTATCACTAAGGACCAATTGGATTTGCTAGGAGATGATGACCTTTGTCTATTTAATAGCCATGTTCATCGTGTCTATGATAAGAGAATGTTCAAATGACATGGCACAAAACATGGTTACTTTGAGTGTGGTGATCCAGGTCATTTCATCGCCGACTGCCCCAAGCGGAACACACACAAGAAGGGCACCGGCGATGGCTCCTACGACTCTAGCAAGCACGACAGCTCCACCTTCACAAAGGGCAAGCCCAAGACGAGGTTCTTTTGAAAGGCCATGAAGGACTACCGGTGTGAGAACAAGAAGCGAGACAAGGCCTTCTTCGCCGAGATGGAGAAAAGATACTCTAAGAGATCATCATCTTCTTCCTCTTCATCAAGCTCAAGTGATGAGGAGATCATGATCAAGAAGGGGAAGGACAAGGATGATCCGGTGGGCCTTTGCTTCATGGCCTTCGGGGACAAGCCGAAGAGTCGTTCGCACCATAGTCGAAGATCCCACAAGAGCGTATGATCTATGACTCTTGGGGATAAGGAAGACAAGGGCTCCCTCGACAACTCCGATGATGACAACGATGAAAAGGTATCTTCCTATGAACAAGAAGTCATTGAATTACTTGAAGAGAACCATCAGGAGTTGAGATATCGGGAGAAACTGCTTAGAGGGGCTAAGAAGAGGATAGATGAGCTTGAGAGTGAGCTTGCCATGGCCAATGGTAAGATTGAGAGTCTATCTTCTTTCCCTTGCTTGGGTGATAGCAGTGAGTGCCCTAACTGCGAGGTGTTGTTGTGTGACCTATCGACTCTGAAGTCCAGGTACATAGAGAGGGTAGATGAGAGAGACGCTTTGGCCACTGAGCTTGAGAGCGCTCAGCTGGAGCTGAAAGATGCTCATGCCACTGTCGTTGTTCCCTGTGTAGACTGCTCATCCCATTTAGCTATTTTAGCCGAGCTAAGAGCCAAGAGTGATGCGCAGTTAGGCAAGTTAGCGAGAGTCAGAGCTGAGATGGAGCAGACTAAGCTTGAGCTTGAGACATTGTCAGTTCCACCCACTGTTTTTGAGAACTGCTTGTCCTTGAGATTGAAACTAATCAAGCTAAAAGCTGAGAAGTATGTTCAAGTTGATAGAGAGTGTGAGATCTACATGTCTTTGGTGGAGGTTCTAGCTTCCTTGAGAGAGGAGCTAGCTGATGCTCAGAACGAGAACTCTTACCTCCGTCAGATCCTGAGTTGGATGAGTGCCAGAGAGCCACAGCTCGACATGATGATCCAGTAGTTCAAGAGGTAGGATGGGTTTGGAGTAGGTTACACCTACACCAAAGCTGACTTTGAGAGTGCCCTGAGTTGTGCAGTGGAGTGGAGTAAGATGACTCCAGAGTAGAGATATCTCAAGACTCACTCCATTGAGTCTTTTTAGGCCTGTCAGCCCAAGGATGGAGTGTTCCAAGAACAACCTAAAGCTCCACCCAAGAAGCCTATATGGATTCTGAAGCCCAAGCAGCTCCACACTTCTCTAGACTCTCTACCTGGACCCTCTCACACCAAAGAGCATACACCCAACACCACTAAGCCCCAAAACCCCAAGCCTCAACCACATCCCAAGAAGCCTACCTATCATTGTGAGTTCTATCAGAGAGACGGGCATCTTGAGGCGTTTTGCTTCAGGAAGAAGTGGGTTGAGCGAGCAGAGAGAGCTCTAGGTGGGCAGGAGCAGTTCTACCAGCAGGGTGGTAAACAGAGAGTCCCTCGATGCGAAGAGAGGCTAGAGGCCAGGGCGCGTCGTGTAGGTGGTGGTAGAGGAGACGACTTTCATGCCCGTGCTCCGGAGGGTGGTTTTCGCTCTAGCAGAGCTCCAGGTCATTCTGGATACAACTTTGGACTTCGTGGCTCAGACTTTAGGCATAACAAAGGATTGCGCTTTGAGCCGCATTTTGGTCCAAACTCCTATGATTCTTTCTGCTTTCCTACTTTTGAGCAGATGGCTTGACACTGGTTTAGCTCTTTTTCTAACCTGGTGTCGGACCATTTGCTCCCCCTTATGACCATTGATATTGCAGGATCGAGGCTTGGAGGATGTATGGATCATGGATTCAGGATGTTCTCGCCACATGACGGGACATCATAGATGGTTATCCAGCCTCACTTCCCCGAGCTCCAAAGAGTACATCACTTTCGGGAACAGTGGTCAAGGGAAGGTACACATCATTGGTTCAATTCGAATCTCTGAGCATTTCTCTTTGAAGAATGTTGCTTTGGTTGGAAACTTGAGTTTTAATTTGGTCTCTGTTTCGCAACTTCTTGGGATGGTTTAGAGGTTCGATTTAAGAAGGGCATGTCTTCTGTTGTTGATTCTAGATGATCTTTGGTTTGCTAGATCTTACCCTTCGGTAAGGTTTTTCGGATCGATTTCTCTAGTTCTTTTGGCCCTTCTTGCTATTTGATCGTCGGATCTTCTTCTGAGCTCTGGAGGTGGCATGGGAGGTTAGGACATTTCAGCTTTGATCTGCTAGTTAGATTGAGTTCTATGGACCTTATCTAAGGATCACCCAAGCTTAAGATGGAGAAGGATCTAGTTTGCCATCCCTGTCGTCATGGGAAGATGGTTGCCCCTTCTCACGCACATGTGACTCAAGTGATGAATTCGTACCCGAAGAGTTGTTACACATGGATACTGTTGGTCCAGCTCAGGTACGTTCAGTCGGTGGGAAGTGGTACGCGCTTGTGGTTGTTGATGACTTTTCCCGATTCTCGTGGGTTTTCTTTCTAGAGTCTAAGGATAAGGCTTTCCAGTTTGTTCATGACCTGGTTTTGAAGTTGAAAAATGAGAACAATGGTCGGATGCAAGCCATTCGCTCTAACAATGGATCTGAATTTAAGAATTCTCAGTTTGTCAACTTCTATAGTGACCAAGGTCTTGATCACCAGTTTTCTGCTCCTTACACTCCCCCACAGAATGGCGTTGTGGAACGAAAGAACCGCACGCTAGTCGAGATGGCCAGGATGATGCTCGATGAGCATAGGACTCCTAGGCGCTTTTGGGTTGAAGCCATGAACACAGCCTGTTATCTGATCAATCGCATTTTTCTTAGAGCTTACTTAGGTAAGACATCATATGAGTTGCGGTTTGGCAGACAGCCCAAGGTGAGTCACTTGTGAGAGTTTGGCTGCAAGTGCTTTGTGCTCAAGAAGGGAGGGCATTTGGATATGTTTGAGTCTCGTTGCTGGGATGGAGTCTTTCTTGGTTATGCTTTACATTCTCGAGGCTTTCGTGTTTGGAACCTCGACTCCCAGCAGTTTGTCAAGACTTGCGAGGTTTCTTTCGATGAGTTCATGCCTTAACTTACTCCTTCTTTTGAGCTTTTTGGAGATGATGAGCTTGGAGAGTCCATCTTCGAAGAAGATGATGACACTTCTGCTGTTGATGAGGGTGGGCCTTCTGCACAGGCTGCAAACCCCACACCTTTTAAGACTTTGACTGAGGATGAGGGTGGACCTCTGATCACTACTTCCACTTCGATCGAGCCCCCTCAGTCGAGTCCAAAGGTGCCAGCTGCTGACTCCAGTGAGGTGACATCTGATCACTTAGGATCCCGAGCAGTTCAGCGTGATCACCCCTCAAAGCTCATCATCGGTGATCTCACTTCGAGATCCTTGCATTCTCATGCTGGCTCACTCGCTATTTTTGTTGAATCTGTGTTTGTTGCCACTTTTGAGCCCACAGGTGCTGCTCACGCTCTTCCTGATGCAAATTGGATAAACGACATGCAAGCAGAGCTTGAGAACTTTGTTCGTAATCGGGTTTGGACACTAGTTGAGCTGCCACCTGGATGCAACCCCATAGGCACCAAGTAGGTGTTTAAGAACAAGCAAGGTGAATATGGGGTTGTGGTGCGCAACAAAGCTCGATTAGTTGCCCAGGGTTTTTGCCAAAAAGAGAGTATTGATTTGAGGAGACTTTCGCCCCTGTTGCCCGTCTTGAGTCTATTCACATACTTTTGGCATTCGCTGCTTTAAGCTTTTTCAAATGGATGTCAAGAGTGCTTTTCTAAACGGGTACATAGAGGAGGAGGTCTATGTCAGGCAGCCCCCGGTTTTGAGAACCCTAAGTTTCCTCGACATGTTTTCAAGTTGCAGAAAGCTTTATATGGTCTGAAGCAAGCCCCCATGGCTTGGTATGATCATTTAAAGCAGTTTTTGTTGGGGAGTGACTATGTAATGGGTTCTGTGGACAAAACTCTTTTCTTGCTCCATGTTGGCACTGATTTCTTGATTGCTCAGATTTACGTGGATGACATTATTTTTTGTGGTTCTACTAATGAGCTTATGTCCATGTTTTCTGAGCAGATGCATAGCGAGTTTGAGAAGAGCCTCATGGGTGAGCTCAAGTACTTCTTAGGTCTCCAGATCAAGTAGACCAAGGATGACATCTTCATCCACCAGATCAAGTACACGCGGGACATGCTGAAGAAGTTTGACTTTGGTGGAGAGCTAAATCCTCAAATGACCCCAATGGATACATCTGGGGGCCTAGACAAGGACGGGAGTGGCATCAAGGTCAACGAGAGAGAGTATCGAGGGATGATCGGATTGCTGCTGTACCTAACGGCAACAAGACCGGACATTTAGTTTGTCGTGGGACTGTGCGCGTGCTTCCAGTCTTCACCACGTGCATCTCATCGGCACATTGTCAAGCACATTTTTAGGTATCTTACCTATGCGCTTGATCTCGGTCTTTACTATTCAGCATCATCATCTCTTGAGTTATCTGGCTTTTCCGACGCTGATTTTGGTGAGTGCCGGCTAGATCGCAAGTTGACTTCTAGTACTTGCTAGTTTCTCGGTTCTTCGCTTGTTTCTCGGTCTTCTCAAAAACAATCTGGAGTTGCACTTTCTACCACAGAGGTTGAGTATGTAGCTGTTGCTAACAGTTGGTTTGGATGATTTCCACTTTGAGAGATTTTGGGTTGTTTTCCCTGCCAGAGTACGTTTGTTTTGTGATAGCACCAACGCGATTAGTGTATGGAAAAACCCATGTCTTCATTTAAAAACCAAACATATTGATGTGCGCTTTCACTTTTTGAGGGATCAATATGAGAAAGTTGTCATTGACCTTATTCATGTTGATACCCATCATCAGTTGGCTGACATTCTCACCAAACCCCTAGATCAGTCTACATTTGAGCGTTTGCGAGGGGATTTGGAAGTTGTGTATCCTTTTTAGGATATTTTGAGTCTGTTTTTTCTTTCTTCTTTACTCTTTTATTGAGTCTTTTCGTGTGAGTTCATATCATGCATATTCACATATCACACTTTAAGCTTGCTTCTGTTATATGATTAAATTGCTTTAATTATTCTAGCTAGTATATGCTTTTGAATACCTGTCGATGATCATGCTTTGCTTCAGTTCACATGATATATCTGATATATGTCATATGCATGGCTTTTATGCTTTAAAATTGAAAAATGATCACCATTGTTTCTGGTAACTAGCATGTGTAGGCTGAATGCTTTTGCTATCTTTTACATGCTTGGTAGCTAGTTCCTTACTTAGATGCAGATATGCAACTTGGACATCTATATGCTTTAACATGGAACATATGCTATAAAATGATAAAAATCAGAAAAATGAAAAATACATGCCTTTTATGCTCAATTGAAAAGATCCAAGTGGGTTTGCTATGTCGCATTGCATTGTTCTGGACTGCTTACCATAGCACTTTGGTATGAACTAGGACAGTGTAATGTATGCCAAGACCAATGTCTTAAGCTTCTGATGGTCCTATTCTGGCCTAGGCTTGACTTGGTCGGTTAGCATAAGGTTGACATGAAAATAACCCCTGGCAAAAATGAAAAAGAAAAAAAGCCTGAAAATTGAAAAGATAACAAGTTTGCAGAAGCTCTTTGTTATGGACAATGCCTATCTTGGTAGATATCAGCTAGCCTTTGCATCTCATGTTTTACCTTGCTTGTCGACTAGAAAATGTGGTGATGCTTTTATTTGCAAAAATCTAAAAATGTGTGCCAATGACTTTCTTTGGATATCATCTATTGCACTGATCATGTCATGTGTCTTAGACAATATTTTGTGCTATACTTTCTAGATGTTGTAATTGCAGTCAATCATATCCGAGAAGCATGCTTTTTACACTCCACTTGCACCTCAGTTGCATTCATTGCATATTTGAGGGGGGGTTGCATTTCAGGGGGAGTTTGAGTCTGTGTCTCTTTTGAGTGCATTTAGTCTCACTTGATGATTCCAATTGTCAACAAGGGGGAGAAATTTTGGCTTACATGATCCTTTAGAAGAGTTTAGGAGGAGTTTTGGCTTTCTCTCGGATTTGTTTCAGGGGGAGTTTTAGTCTCTTTTGCCTTTACTCTTTAGATATCCTTGTTGATAATTCATTCTAAGATTGCACTCGTTTGAGTTTTTATTTTTGTTTAACCATAATGACTGTTTTCTGGCTTTTGTTCGGCTTTTGGTCATTAGGGTTAAACCTTTTATTTTATTTCTTCCTTATGTCTTCTTGTGTTTTGTTTTTGTGTTTCCACATGTTTTGCAGGTTCTAAAGCGATGATGAAGAGAGTGTTGGCAATGCACTCATCAAGAGGGAGATTGAGGAGCCATGTTGAAGATCATGGGTCTCATGGCTCCAAAAGTGATGAGTGATTGTCAACGGAAGTCAAAGAGGAGACGTGAAGAGAAGACGAGACCTGTCATGTCTTGGGCTGCGTGTGACTCAAGTACACAGGCGGCGAGCGACTGCCGGGCAGAGGGGATATGGAGTCGAACCGGCCCAATCTGGATACATGGGTCAGGAGTGATAGGGGATATGCTTGTCTGTTGATTGGGTTTGACCCAGGTAAATGGGCGGCGAGCGATTGTCGGGCTGAGGGAGCTGCGGAGTCGGGCCGGCCCAATCCGGGTACCCGGTGCGAAGACAATGTATGCTTTGTCGGTTTCAGAGTAAAACCAACGCAACCATCCAAGACCGCCCATCGGAGATCAGACGGTCCTGAAGCGAAGCCGTAGCTGCTACGAAATCTCCGCATCAGGACAAGTTACCTTTAGATAGGATTTTTCTATTTTGCCTTTTAGGCCCACAGTCTGTGTTAGTCGAGTCTGTAAAAATCCTAAGGGTATTTTGGTCTTTTCTAGTTTATTTTGGCGTCTATAAAAAACCCTAAGGGTAAATTGAGTTTTCCTGATTTATTGCGTTGCCTATAAATAGGGCCCCAATACCCCCTATGGTTTCTGTTGGACCGGAAACGGCGACCAGAGGGGGGGTGAATGGGAGCTTTTAAAATTTCTGGCTAAAAATTAGCCTTCGGGTTAAGTTCTGTCTTCAGCGGAACAGGCTTCGAACACAACCTTCGAAGGTCTGGTTCGGAGGTACTTCGACAGCTCCGAACACAGGCTTCGTAGGAACAAAGGTTCGAAGCCAAGAAGACTTCGCTCCACTAACAACCCTGGAAAATCTACTCTGCTAAGTCAGTGCAGGCTCCGCACATGAGGTGCTTCGAGCAGACTTCGCACTTCACCCTTCGCAAGAGTGGACAGCCCTCTGAGGACTTCGACCAAGTACTTAGCGACAGCAACTGGTGCTGGGCTTCGTACGCGAAGGTCTACACGCACACACAACGGACTACGCTAAGGGCTTTGACACAAGAAGCACTACGGGAAACGATTAGGGCTTCGCCAGTAAGCAGCGAGGTCTTGCCTCGTGTTACACAGAGCGACAGCACACTGAAAAACACACTTCGCGAGAAAAACACCCTTCGCCAAGACAGGCTTCGGTGAACTAAAAACTAGCGAGGTATGCAACGCGAGCTCAAGAAAAAGCACACAGAAGCAGGGCTTCGCCGCTTGAACAAGGAACACAAAATATATTGAACTCTGGATGAAAACCAGCGAGGTCTGTGTACAGGAGCTCAACAGTAAATGCTCAAAGTGTTAAATGTTACCTACCGAGCCCCCATATTTATAGCCCACAGTTCACCCAAAGAAATTGACTACACTACCCCTAGGGTTTACATTCATTTTGTCTCTTCAGAACTAAGGGGTACAAAAGGTAGTCCACCTTTATTTTGGAGGCTTCTCTGTCAGCTGCAGAGGGGACAGTGTCAGCCTTTTTCAGAACAGACAGTGTCAGCCTTTACAGTGTTGACTTCTGGAACCTCCCTTCGCACCGGGGGGTGCGGTAGCTTCGGCGAGAAGCCTGCAGCCTGTTGGCCTTCGCACCACCACCTTCGGAGTGGATCACCACGGCTTCGCAGCTACTCCCAGCTCGAACACCGTCCGTCCGTGTACCGAAGCCATACATGGCCGTAGCACCACAAGACAACCTTGCTCCGGAGCTAGCCTCGTTCCGAAGTCTTCCTCACTCCGAAGCCCCACCTTCGGAGTACCACCCTTCGAAGTCCCTCCTTCGTCCAAGGCCTCCGCATGAAGTATTCCATGAGCACTCCGTCGCAGTGCCTCTTCCCGAGCACACTCCTCGACGAGCCTCACCCGGACCATGCCTTCGATGCGCCTCGACTTCTGAGACCTTCGTCGGGCCAACTTCGAGTGTCTCCCTCCGGAGCACACTTCGAACACCTTGCCTCCGTAGAGGACTTGTTCCACCAACTCCGAAGTCACTCCTTTCGGAGTACCTTCGAATTGCCTCACTTCCGAGGACTTTGTCTCGGAGCACCTTCAGCCGGAGCCACGCTCCGCACTCTCTGCCTTCACCTGGCACGTCTCGACCCGAGGACCGACCCGGACCACCTTCGCAGCCACCGTGACGGAGCTCCCCGCTCCCCTGGCATCAAGCCTCCCGCTTGACCCAGGTTCACCCGGCTCGAACCTTGTCCGTCGCCTCCGAAGTCCCTGCGCACCACAGACAAGCAGACAAGTGTATCCAGTACTCCGGAGACCTCTCCGGGTTAGCAACCTTCGGTACACACTCCGGTGTACCGCCCAAAGTACCGAAGCCATCGGTACGAACCCTGTCATTGTGTACTGTCGGACCCCTCCGACAGGTACACTCCGCTACAACAGCTGCAGCAAGCAAACACCGAACACCCTTCGGTGAAACCACCTTTGAACACCCTTCGGAGGCACCACCTCCGAAGCCCCTTCGGAGGTACCCTTCGAACAGAGGGTAAAATCCTGTCAATCACTCATCACAAAACACTGAAACCAACCCTTGGTTTCTCAATCTCCCCCTTGATGAGTGCATTGACAACCAAATCGAAGTTCAAGAAAATGTAAAAATTTTCAGTACACAAGTGACCATAAAAACTCAGAAAAGAGCCAAAGCATGTCACTTGATAAAAGAATTTTTCTCCCCCTTTGTAAAAGAGTAAAAGCCCCTTTGGCAAATCTCCCCTTGAGTTAAGCAAATTTTTCTCCCCCTTTATGTCAAAAATCTCTCCCCTTTTTGAAATTATGCCTTCTTGCGGCAGAGAACATAGCAAATCTCTCCCCCTTTGGCAATGCAAGCATCAAGGAGCATGTAAAAGATGCAAAGCTTCGAAATGAAGAGAATTGCAAAGACATATAATGCAAAAATATGCCAACAGTAGCATCAATGATCATGTGCTCAGCTCAATTTAACATTCTGTGAAACAAGATGATGGCATGTGATTTTGTCATTTGTGAGATAAAAGCATCACCACTTAATCATAGCAGCTAGTCATGTGAAGGCAAGGACTGCGCAAAGCTAACAATTTCTACCCTAGACAGACAATTCTTGTTCAAAAGGAGCTTTGAAAGCAAACTTGATGAGCCATTAAATTTGTTGTTCTTTTCTTAATGCCAGGGGTTATTTGTTTGTCCACCTTATACTTTCCAATCAAGCCAAGCCTAGGCAAGAAAGCCATCTGAAGCTTAAGGCGGTGATTTTGGCATACACTACACTATCCCAGTTCAGACCAATGTGCAATGGTAAGCAGTCTAGAATAGAGTAGTGCGACAAACAAACCCTCCTGGATCTTTTCATTGAAACCAGGCAAATCATGGATTTTTGATTTTGATTTTGATGAATTAAATATTTTGATGAGTACCCATGAATAAAGAACACATTTTTCAAGTTGCAAATTTTAGCATCCAAGGAACAGTGTCTTGCTGTCGAGTAGATAAAAGATAGCTAAAAGCAGTCCAGCCTAAACAAGCTAGATGCAAGATTGTGCGGTGAGCAAGTTTTGATTTTAGAAAATAAAACATCATGCACAACCACTGTTCCAGATATATTTCATAGAGCTGAGCTGACATAATTTCTTTGAATTAAAAGCAGGCATATAATAGCAAAAGATGTAAGTGCAATTCCACACATAATGAGCATATGCAAGACAATTAAAATCAGCTCCCCCTCACAAAATGTCGTAGGGATGACAAATACCAAGTTCCCACGCAAGTAGGCAAATCGAGAAGCATCGAGGGGTTTTGTAAAAATGTCGGCAAGCTGGTGTTGGGTATCAACATATTGAAGTTCAATATCACCCTTCTCATTGTGATCTCTGAGAAAGTGATACCGTACATCAATGTGTTTAGTTCTGGAGTGCTGAACCGGGTTGTTTGCAATACAAATAGCACTAGTGTTATCACAGAAAAGTGGAACACTCTTATAATCTAACCCGAAATCCCGCAAAGTGGAAACCATCCACAAAATCTGAGAGCAACAGCTAGCTGCAGCAACATATTCGGCCTCAGCCGTCGATTGTGCAACACTAGACTGTTTGCGGGAAGACCAGCAAACCAGAGACGTACCCAAAAAATGACAAGTACCAGAGGTACTCTTCCTATCAATTCTACACCCAGCAAAATCCGCGTCTGAAAAGCCTCTAAGACATAAAGAAGAAGACGATGAATACCATATGCCAAATTCAAGGGTGTGTTTGGCGGTGCGAAGCTCGTGGTGAAGCCTGAAAACGAGCGCACAGACACACAGCGAAGTGTATGTCCGGCCTCGTGGCAGTCAAGTAGAGGAGGGAGCCGATCATGCTTCGGAACTCCTTCTGGTCTACGGATTCTCCATCTTCGTCAGGGTCCAATGCTACAGATGTAGCCATTGGAGTGGCGAGGGGCTTCGCATCGGACATGTCAAACTTCTTGAGCAGGTCCTTGGTGTACTTTGTCTGGTGGACGAAAGTACCTTGTTTGTTTTGCTTGATTTGCAAACCAAGGAAAAAGGTGAGTTCACCCATCATTGACATTTCAAACTCCCTGCTCATGGTATCTGCAAACTCGGCAACCAAAGCATGAGAAGACCCACCAAAGATGATATCATCCACATAAATCTGCACTAGGAGGAAATCTTTGCCATGCTTGAGAGTAAACAAAGTTTTATCAACAGAACCCATCAAATACCCTCGCTCAAGCAGAAAAGACTTAAGTCTATCATACCAAGCCCGAGGGGCCTGCTTGAGTCCATAAAGAGCCTTATGAAGTTTAAGGACTTTATGTGGGTACTTGGGGTTTTCAAAACCAGGGGGTTGTTTTACATAAACATCTTCACCTATGAAGCCATTAAGAAAAGCACTTTTGACATCCATTTGATAGAGTTTGAATCCCCGGGATGTCGCAAAGGCAAGCAAAATCCTAATGGCCTCAAGGCGAGCAACAGGGGCAAACGTTTCAGTGAAATCAATCCCTTCTAGTTGAGAAAAGCCCTGAGCTACAAGTCTAGCCTTGTTTCTAACAATTGTCCCATCCTCCCCTTGTTTATTTTTAAAAATCCATTTTGTTCCAATGAAATGAACATTAGGTGGAGGATCAACTAAAGTCCAGACTTGGTTTCTCTCAAAATTTTCAAGCTCTTCATGCATGGCATTGATCCAACTAGAATCAGAAAGTGCATGACTAACATCTAAGGGCTCGAAAGAAGCAACAAAAGCAACATTAGTGAAATGGGCATAAGAGCGTGTTACCCTTTGATCAAGCTCACCAATGATCTGCTCGGGAGGGTGCATCCTTTGGACATGATGTGGAGCCTCGCGGCGGGATGCAGTCTCCCCCTCAACTTGTGCGTTGGTGTGGTCCAAGATGACCGATGTTGAGGTAGTCGCTTCGGGACCTCGTGCCGAAGTAGTAGAAGCGGGGCCAGCTTCGGGGGTCGATGTCGAGGGTAGTAGGGGTTCATCCTCGAATTCTCCGGGATCTTCGTCTTCGAATAAAGTCTGTTCCATGTCGTGTTCATTTGCCTGTTCAAGAGCAGAACTAACAGAGGGGGTTGATTCATCAAAAGTCACATCACATGACTCGATGACAGTGTTAGTTTCCAAGTTATAAACACGATAAGAATGACCATGAGTAGTATAACCCAAAAAGATCCCGTCAGAAGAGCGCGACTCAAATTTATCCAAATTTCCACGTTTTAGGATGAAGCAGCGACAGCCAAAAACTCAAAGATGAGTAACCTTGGGCTGTCTCCCAAAACGCAGCTCATAAGATGTCAAGTTTAAAATTGAGCGCAAGAAAATTCGGTTTGAGATGTAGCAAGCAGTGTTCATGGCCTCAGCCCAGAATTTTCTAGGAGTCCTATGCTCATCAAGCATCGTCCTAGCCATCTCAACCAAAGTGCGGTTTTTCCTCTCAACAACACCATTCTGTTGAGGAACCCGCGGAGCAGAGAATTGATGTTCTATGCCATGCTCCATGCAAAAGTCAACAAAGAGACTGTTTTTGAACTCGGTGCCATTATCGCTTCGAATGAATTTTAATGCACCAGGGAGTTCTGTGAAAAGTCTCAAAGCCAAGCTCCGAAAGTGTGAAAACACTTCATCCTTGCTGGCAAGAAAGAAGACCCAAGAGTAGCGAGAGTAATCGTCGACAATAACTAAAACATACCACTTGCCGCCTAAAAAACTAACCCGAGAAGGACCTACAGTGTCCATATGGAGAAGTTCTCCGGGCTGTTCAGTCAGCACTGTGGTGACTGGCGAATGCGAAGCGGCAATCATTTTTCCATGTCGGCAAGGAGCGCAAACTAAATTCTTCTCAAACTTGAGCTTGGGCAATCCTCGGATCAGACCTAGGGCGCTCAGACGAGCGAGCAACTCAAAGCTCATATGCCCTAGTCTCCTATGCTTCCAAAGCTCAGAAGTCGAATGTGCAACAAGACAATGAGAAGAACCAGACGACTCTGAAAATCAGCTCCAAAAACTCTCCCAACTCTAAAGATCTTACACACCACAACGCCATCAGAATTGAGCACTTGCGAAGTATCGCGATGAAATCGCACTTCGAAGCCCTCATCAAGCAACTGAGATACAGACAGCAAATTGTATCCCAGGTTCTCAACCAAAGCAACATCTTTGAGAGTGAAGTTCGAATTAATACTTACCACACCTTTACCTTTCACTCTACTCCTTCGATTGTTTCCGAAGGTGATATGTTCCCTTTGCTTGGTTGTGGTGAGGCTGGAGAACCATGCTGCATCTTCGGTCATGTGGCGCGAACAACCGGAGTCCATGATCCACGTGCCCTCCAAGCCTCGACCTGTCGCCTACACATGATAAAAACGTCTCGATCGCTCAGTGCTGGGGTGAGTAAAATAATGGCGAGGCATCCAGCACTGAGTGACACGAGTAGTAGGCACAGTAAAAGCAGACAGTCTACGCACATGAAAATCAGAATGATGCGAAGTGCGAGGTCTACCTACATGCAAAGAACCCAAAGCATGTTGAGGTCTCCTACTCTGATGAGGTACAAAGCTACTCGCCCGAGGTCTACCACCATATGGAACATGGTGAACACCTCGAGGAGCAAAACCTCTCCGAGAAGCACCAGGAGCCTCGAAAACAGGACGAGAGTAATACTCAGACTCATGCATACCTAAAGATGGGTAATGCATGTCCTGATAGCTCATCGCCTGTGCACGTCGCTCATCCTTGATGCGACGGAAACAGAAACCAATCAAATGACCCGCCCGCTGACAATAAGAACAATGAAACACTTTCCTGGGGGCACTCTCATGGGTCACAGGAGCAACTCTCACAGGCTCCTTGGGTTTCTTTTGAGTGGTTTTCTTGGGAGGATTTTTCTTGATAGGAGGAGTGGTTTTCTTTGGTGGATGGGTAGGTTTTTTGGCTGATGGGGTGTCCAACAGAGCTCTCTCTTTCTCTAGGGTGGTGGGAGAGGTAAAAACAGTTTTGGTCTTACTGTCTGAAGCTATCCTCTCAAAACCCAAACCTAGAGCTACCCCGGCTCTGTCAGCACACAACTTGGTCTTGGCCAAGAGCAAATCCATCCTACCCTTTCCCTCAGTGCATTTATTAACCACGGAAAGAAGATATTCATTTTCAGACATGAGGTTCTCAGCTCGCTCTCTAGCAGTGCCTAGCTGGTCCTTAAGGGTAATGCAAGTGTCACAAACAGGTTGCACATCCTTAGAACTACCGGCCCTCTCCAATCTAGCCTCTAAATCATGAACATGCTTATCACGTAAATTAATGCTATCGCGTAATAAAGAGCAGTTCATGCAATCAATTATATCACGAGGTTTAGAATCCACCTCCAAAAGCTGCTTCTGTGCAGTCTCAAGCTTAGAAAGAGTTTGAGCATGAACAGAACACAACTGAGCAAGCTCACTCATGACAACAGAACATGATTCACATTCAGCATCATCAAATTTAGACTTAAGCATGGCATATTCAGTAGAAACATTTTCTAGCCTAAGTCTAAGGTCTTTTCTTTCTCTAGCGGCTTGCACAAGTAATCTATCCTGACCAAGCACTACTTCATTCAGCTCATCTAATTTAATTAGAAGCTGGTCAGATGATAGGTTTACCTCAGATGAGTCAAGCTCATCGCCGCTGTGATCGCTGTCGGCCATGAAGCAAAGGCCGGTGAAGTCACGTCCCTTCTTGTCCTTCTTGTCCTCCTTCCTTGGGGACTCCTCCTCCTCAGAGCTCGACTCCTCAGTTGAGGATGTGTCGATGTCGCTGAGAGCAGCAACAAATGCTCTGGATGCGGCCTTGGCTACTTTCTTAGCCATCTTGTCGCGCTTGCCCTTCACAAAGGGCTTCCTCTCCTTTTTGTGGTATTTGGGGCGCTCACTCTCATCTCTCTTCCTTGGGGCAATTGGCCTTAATGTGAGAGGTGTCGCCACATTCATAGCAGCCACTAAAACCACTTCTCCGCTGATCCCGTCTCTCATGATGAAAGCGGGTGAACCTCCGGGCAATGAGAGCAAGCTCATCATCAGCTAGAGTGTCCACCTGCTCCTTTGTGACGGAGACCAGGGAGGACAAAGCAAAACCATCTGCAAGAACACAAGTGCCTGATGTGCTTGGTTCTGCAGTGGTGCCACGGCTAGTGCTAGAAACCAATGCCAATGGCTGTGGCAAAGAGCTTCTGTGCACTGCAAGAGATGCCTTGGCAATCTCTGTGGACTTCAGCTTGCTAAAGAGTTCATCACAGGTTAGAGTGTCATAGCCTGTGGACTCCTCAATGCTGGATATCTTCACCTCCCATATGCTACGGTCAAGAGCATAGAGAAGCTTGATAGCCCTATCGTGATCACTGTAAGCAAGCGTCCCGTTGGATCGCAAGTTACTCACTATCGCGTCAAAACGAGAAAACATGGCATCTACAGATTCACCAGGTGCCTGCACAAACAGCTGATACTGTTGATTGTAGGTGCTTTGGCGCCTGGCCTTAATCTGAGCAGAGCCCTCATGAAAGACAGTGAGTGTTGTCCAAATCTCCCTAGCAGTCCTAAGGTGCTGCACCCTATCAAACTCACTCCGACTCAGACCAATGAACAGTATGTTCCTTGCCTTCGAGTTGGCAATGTACTGATCTTTTTCGGTTTGAGTGGTGCGGGTATCAGGAATGGAGTATTGTGAGTCCACAATCTCCCAAATTGCATTTCCTTGGCTTAACAAGTAAGCCTCCATGCGCACCTTCCAGTATGCAAAATCTGTCCCATCGAACAGAGGAATTTTACTGCCTCTATCCATGTCGCCTAAAGATCACAAAACCGGTTAAGGTCAACTGGTGATCTTAACCAAGCTCTGATACCAATTGTTGGACCGGAAACGGCGACCAGAGGGGGGGTGAATGGGAGCTTTTAAAATTTCTGGCTAAAAATTAGCCTTCGGGTTAAGTTCTGTCTTCAGCGGAACAGGCTTCGAACACAACCTTCGAAGGTCTGGTTCGGAGGTACTTCGACAGCTCCGAACACAGGCTTCGTAGGAACAAAGGTTCGAAGCCAAGAAGACTTCGCTCCACTAACAACCCTGGAAAATCTACTCTGCTAAGTCAGTGCAGGCTCCGCACATGAGGTGCTTCGAGCAGACTTCGCACTTCACCCTTCGCAAGAGTGGACAGCCCTCTGAGGACTTCGACCAAGTACTTAGCGACAGCAACTGGTGCTGGGCTTCGTACGCGAAGGTCTACACGCACACACAACGGACTACGCTAAGGGCTTTGACACAAGAAGCACTACGGGAAACGATTAGGGCTTCGCCAGTAAGCAGCGAGGTCTTGCCTCGTGTTACACAGAGCGACAGCACACTGAAAAACACACTTCGCGAGAAAAACACCCTTCGCCAAGACAGGCTTCGGTGAACTAAAAACTAGCGAGGTATGCAACGCGAGCTCAAGCAAAAGCACACAGAAGCAGGGCTTCGCCGCTTGAACAAGGAACACAAAATATATTGAACTCTGGATGAAAACCAGCGAGGTCTGTGTACAGGAGCTCAACAGTAAATGCTCAAAGTGTTAAATGTTACCTACCGAGCCCCCATATTTATAGCCCACAGTTCACCCAAAGAAATTGACTACACTACCCCTAGGGTTTACATTCATTTTGTCTCTTCAGAACTAAGAGGTACAAAAGGTAGTCCACCTTTATTTTGGAGGCTTCTCTGTCAGCTGCAGAGGGGACAGTGTCAGCCTTTTTCAGAACAGACAGTGTCAGCCTTTACAGTGTTGACTTCTGGAACCTCCCTTCGCACCGGGGGGTGCGGTAGCTTTCGGCGAGAAGCCTGCAGCCTGTTGGCCTTCGCACCACCACCTTCGGAGTGGATCACCACGGCTTCGCAGCTACTCCCAGCTCGAACACTGTCCGTCCGTGTACCGAAGCCATACATGGCCGTAGCACCACAAGACAACCTTGCTCCGGAGCTAGCCTCGTTCCGAAGTCTTCCTCACTCCGAAGCCCCACCTTCGGAGTACCACCCTTCGAAGTCCCTCCTTCGTCCAAGGCCTCCGCATGAAGTATTCCATGAGCACTCCGTCGCAGTGCCTCTTCCCGAGCACACTCCTCGACGAGCCTCACCCGGACCATGCCTTCGATGCGCCTCGACTTCTGAGACCTTCGTCGGGCCAACTTCGAGTGTCTCCCTCCGGAGCACACTTCGAACACCTTGCCTCCGTAGAGGACTTGTTCCACCAACTCCGAAGTCACTCCTTTCGGAGTACCTTCGAATTGCCTCACTTCCGAGGACTTTGTCTCGGAGCACCTTCAGCCGGAGCCACGCTCCGCACTCTCTGCCTTCACCTGGCACATCTCGACCCGAGGACCGACCCGGACCACCTTCGCAGCCACCGTGACGGAGCTCCCCGCTCCCCTGGCATCAAGCCTCCCGCTTGACCCAGGTTCACCCGGCTCGAACCTTGTCCGTCGCCTCCGAAGTCCCTGCGCACCACAGACAAGCAGACAAGTGTATCCAGTACTCCGGAGACCTCTCCGGGTTAGCAACCTTCGGTACACACTCCGGTGTACCGCCCAAAGTACCGAAGCCATCGGTACGAACCCTGTCATTGTGTACTGTCGGACCCCTCCGACAGGTACACTCCGCTACAACAGCTGCAGCAAGCAAACACCGAACACCCTTCGGTGAAACCACCTTTGAACACCCTTCGGAGGCACCACCTCCGAAGCCCCTTCGGAGGTACCCTTCGAACAGAGGGTAAAATCCTGTCAATCACTCATCACAAAACACTGAAACCAACCCTTGGTTTCTCAGTTTCCAACTCACTTTAATGAAAAATTTTGAGTTCACTTTTCCTAGATTCTCCTTCCTGCCCAGCCACCGGCTGTATCCCCTCGCATTGCCATAGTGTTTCTCCAGTTAGTCACTGTGATTTTCTCCGAGCCAGCGCATAGGAACCCCGCCGCCGGCTGGCACACTGAGTATCGCCATCAGGAGCACGCCGATCGAATTATTGCATGAGATTGTGTCGCCTGTCTCCATTGGAGTTTCCGCCACCGTCACGTAGGAGAACATTCGAGTGAAGCCAGGCGCACGGGAGCTGACCACGAGGAGCACTACACTGCGCAGGTTCTGTTTCTTTCTGGAATTTTCGTTTTTACTCAAAGCAAGTGCATCCGATTTTTTATTCTCTAGAAAACCGAATTGTTCATGCACATGGGACTCAGCTACAGATATAGATGCAACTGTTTTGACCTTGTTTTTTTGTGCCTTGTGTTATGTGCCACTAGATGCTTATTATTATTAGACTAAATGCTTGATTAATCAGTGATTGTTGTTGCAATTCCACGTGCTGTCGCATTAGCATAGAAATTTATTGTTCAACTAGCAGCACGGTTCTCAATCTTCTTGATCCATGTGCCCAGTTTTTATTCCCAGATAATCTGTGATTAATCCATTTGTTCAGCTCTTTTATTTCAGAATGCACTGAATATTCATATATATATTTATGAGCACTTTTTACTTGCTGCATTTATTTTGTCTAGATTAAATGTGTTAAATATTGTGTTTGCTCTTACTTGATGAACTTCCTATGAACTATGAATATTTTGCATGTACTTGATGGTTTATTACTGAGTCGGTGAATGTTTTTGTGGAGATGTCATTTGTATTTTGAGTTATCTTAATCTGCCTATGAGCACTATTGTGGTGCCTTGTCGGTTAGGACACTAGTCATTTTTAGGCTAGATTATTTTGAGTGCTTGTGATTTTTTTGGTTCTGCTGATTATCTGTTGAGGTGCGTTGGGTATTGGGAGAAGGCCATTGATTCGAAAGAACTTTTAGGCGCCCATTCACCCCCCTCTGGTCGCTACTCTCGGTCCTACAATGGGTGTGCCTGGCCAAGACCGGGTTGCGGTCGAAGAGGAAACCGACGTAGATCCTGCGATGGACACCGAAAGTACGCATCGGCACAAGGCGGAAGGAAGAGTCCCAAAGACGATCATCGTAGATCATCCTCAGCTCCGCGAGGGCCTGGAAGGTGGCGCGCTGGCAAGCGACATCGAAGGTCGGACCTCCGGGTGCCGCCGTGAAGAAGGACAGGTGCTCTCCGGATGCGTGGATTGTGACGGAAACATCACAAGGACCCACGAACTCCTCCATTTACACCCCATGGAACTCTGGCTCAAAAGTAAACCCGAGGAAGGTCACCATCATCCGGAGATCCCGGATGAATCCCTCGTGGTCTCGGCAGAAGTTGTGGACGTGGTGGACATGCATCTACAAATAAAACAAGTTTAAAGAGTAAGGAGAGGGAAAAAATACAAGGTAGGTTTTTATGAAATAATTTTTGCAAAGCTAAGTGTTAGGCTGGTCCGTTTGGCTTCGTACAGTCAAGTCGGCTCTTATACCATCTTGTGGGGCGCCTGAATTTAATAAAATCCATACATTATTGAATTTCCATAAAAACAATAATAACAAGATGTCCATCATGCGACAACGTACATACGGTCAATCATCCGTGATTCGCAGACCACATTATTACATGACCTTAGCATGACATGCTCCAATCCGATAACACCCGCTCTAGGTTTCGCCGGCGCGCTAGCGCACTGGATAACGTCGCACCCCCTTTTGCGCCACGTCTGTACAAGCCACCCACAGGTGCTACTTGACCCATCTCCAAGTGGTGCCTCGAGTTGGAACACCCCATACTTCAGTTAGGACTTACCCACTAGACTTATGGTTAGTACGGAAGTGTATTGCAACGGATCCCGCATACCAGTCCTTATAGTGCCCCGGGTGCGACTAACCAATGTCCTTGCTTGCATCCGGAACCCACCATGCTAACATACCAAACCATAACTCCATATCCGATAGAATTCAAGGGGTGAGAGAAATCATGGGGATCATATAATAGAATCAAAGTATCTACGACGATTTTTATCCTATAGCGGTTGTGTCAATACATTGGACACTATCTAATAATACTATTATTATGGTGACAAGGAGTTTAGGCTCAATAGCATGGCTTAGGTTTGCACTTCAAGGTCGGGGATCTAAATAAATATAATGTAAGGCTTTTGATTTGACTAATGCATTTATAACCTATGGGTTTTAGCGATATTTTAAGAAAACTAGGTTTAATATGCTCAAAAATTTAGCGTGGTGACTTGCCTTGTTCGGCAAATGGTGATGGTGGAACTTCTGGGTAGTATTCCGGTTCTTCGACGGCGTCGTAGTCTTCATTTAATTTTTAAACAGTACAAAGATAAACAGTACAATCATTTCATTTAAATTGGCTAAAGTTGTAGAAAAACAGAAGATAATCTTCCTAAAATTGAAATGAGGACATTTGGAGTTAAAATGGGGTAAGCATGTATTTTTAAAGATTAAAACATTGCTTTTTGTTTTATTTTTGGACGATAAATGGTACAAACATGTAAGTAAATTGGTCCAGAATGTAGAGAATAAAATGGTGAATTTTCTAAATTTTGAATGGTAAAATTTGGAGTTAATTTGAAGAAGTTATGAATTTTTGAAGTTTAAATCAATTTCTAGAATTTAATTTAAATCTTAAACAGTCGTCGGTCCACGCTGAGCCGAGTCCATAGTGAACCTGCGCATTGTGCGCGTGAGCCGGATGAACCAGACGCGTCTGATCTGGATCGAACAGCCGCGGGCGAGGCGGGAGGCTTAAGTGGACATGGACGGCCAGGATTAAAACTCTGAAACGGTATGCGATGGATGGCCCATATTAAAAACAGATTTTAA
This sequence comes from Zizania palustris, assembly GCA_019279435.1. NCBI lineage: Eukaryota > Viridiplantae > Streptophyta > Magnoliopsida > Poales > Poaceae > Zizania > Zizania palustris. The sequence goes on from JAAALK010000023.1 coordinate 33,481, forward strand.
ATAGAATTGAACGGTTGTGATAAAAGATATCATTTTGATTGGATCGGATGAACTAGATTAAATCGACTGGTGATCTAATCGTGGCCGTCCATCACGGATCACGCGGTCGCGGATGAATCTGACACAGCATGGGTAATTTACCCGTGTCGGTCGTCTTCTTCGGCGACGGCCGAAGGGTGGCAATGGGCTCGGGTGCGCGCGGAGAGATGGGAGGGACACTGATGGGTGGGACCCGGGTGTTGGAGAGGAGCGTGGGGATGGAGCGGGCTGGGCCGGCCTGTGGAGGGAGAAAGGGGGAAAACATCCCAACACTATTGAAATATATTTTCTGAATAAAAATAATTGTTGAAATTGGTTTAAAATTTATGGGCCACTTGCCAAGGTTATAAAATTTATAAAAATTCTCAAAAATAGCTCTTGGTCCTAAGATCATAACATAATTTTCTCAGACTTGGGTTTGGATTATTTCCCTAGATTTTCATTTCTTTGGGCATTTTTAGCTTTACAAGAAATTCAAAATAATTCCTTTTCAGAAAAGTATAATTAAATTATATTTTTTCCTTTGAAAATTTGAGTTGTTACACTATGTTGCTAATGTCATTTTCTCTGTTTTCTTATCAGTTGTAGGATCAAACTAATTGGCACGCTCAGAACCCTTTTTCTATGATTGTAGGATCTGCACTGGAGTTAACCAGATCTTCTAGGCCACGTGTGTGACCAAAAAATACACCAACAAGGATGCAATAGGCAAGGAAATAAAGTCGATTGAGAAGAATTTAACTTGGTCATTTGCTAAGCTTCTAGCTAGGCACAAAGTCATTGGTCTTAAGTGGGTTTATAAACTCAAAAGAAACATCGATGGGGAGGTGACCAAACACAAAGCAAGACTTGTTGCAAAAGGATATGTGCAGCATCAAGGAATTGACTTTGAGGAGGTGTTTGCGCTAGTTGCTTATCTTTACATAGTTCATGTCATTCTCACTATGGAAACAAACCGTGGGTGGCAGGTGCACCACTTAGACATCAAGTGACCATTCCTCAACGGCGAGCTACAAGAAGAAGTGTATGTTGCCCAGTCGGAAGGATATGAGGTAAAGGGGAAGGAGAACCTTGTGTACAAGCTACATAAGGCATTTTATGTTCTTTGGCAAGGGCCTGGAACACTCGCCTTGATCTAAGCATGAAAGAATTGGGCTTCTCAAGATGCAAGCAGGAGCAAGCCATGTACACCCGAGGTAAAGATAGCAATGGTATTCTTGTCGGTGTGTATGTGGATGAATTGATTGTAACTGGTCAAGACCCCACTACTATTGTTGAATTCAAGAAGCAGATGATGGCTGAATTTGAGATCAGTGACCTCGGGTTACTGCACTACTACCTCGAGATTGAAGTGACACAAGGTGATAATGTAATCTCCATCAAACAACTAGCATATGCAAAGAAGGTATTGGAGCAGTTTGGCATGCAAGAGTGCAATCCTACCAAGTTTACCATGGAGCCAAAGTTGCAGCTGCACAATGATGCCGAGGGACAGCTAGTGGATGCCACGAAGTACCGACGCATCATTGGATGTCTTATATATATTCTTCATACTCGGTCGAACATGTTATATTATTGGTGTCATTTTGGTCACATGCGTGGTCTGGGAGGTCAACTTAACTCCAGTGCAGGTCCAACAATCTTAGAATAAAGGGATTCTAAGCGTGCCAATCAGTTTGACCCTGCAACTGATAAGGGGAAGGAAAGAATGACATTAGTAGCAAAGTCGATCGACTACCAAGCCGATGATCGTGGTGATATAAAAATAAACATGGGTAGTGGGGCCAATTGGTTGTCGAGCCAATGACCGTGGACAGATTATCGGGATTTGGTAATACCATCGGCCGATAAGACATACATCCCGCACACAAGGGCCGATGAATACCTTTCGATGGAAACAAATGAAGCGTGGAATTAAGGATAACCTATCAACTTGTACTCTAATAGAAACTAAATCTAACATACTAGAGAATGCATCCATACTATCAAACTATCATAACAACAAGATTGAACTTAACCAAGACAGTCGCTAAATCACTATTAATCAATGGTACTTTAACATATCGGGCATGCGTTATTAGATAAATTGTGCACAACATAAATCAGATACAATAGATCAAGATGTCAAACTTAACAGATGAAGCCTTGAGCCACTATACCTAACTCACATCAATCTAAGAGATCATGATGATGGAGCCTTAGACCTAGCAATCACACCAAGATAAATAGGCGACCATACTGGCCGAGCCGATGTCTCAAGAGATCGATACGATGCAGCCTTGAAAAACACCGATCCATTGATACGACCATCGGGATAGTGAGACTTACCTCTTCAGTGGAGATCGAAGCGATGCAGCCCGACTCCGAGTGCCAGTCCCGCCGGGATTAACCTTGGAAGCCAAGGGTGGCGATGCGCCGAGAATAGTTTGTGATTGTGTTTTTTTGTCTCTTATAATCTAACTAATAGTTACATATTTATAATCCGGAGACTTGCCGTCCGTTACGATAACCATAACCGATTCTGGATGTGTCTCTATCTTCCTTCATCCTTATCGACTCCTTCATATCTGGTCACATATAACCACCTAGACGGACTTCTTTGACCAATCTTTAACTGTACTCCTTTGACTTCTGTTGACCATACGGTACTCCTGATGGGCCTAGATTTTTACCAAATCTCGACGTCAACACATATGTAGTTGGAGTGGCTAGCAAATTTATGGAGAGGCCAAAAGTGTAGCATCATAAGGCAGTCAAGAAAATTCTCAAGTATTTGAAGGAGACAATGCACTTTGGGCTTGTGTATGGCAGATAAGGAAGTGTAGAAGAAATAACTAGTTACACAGATAGTGATTTGGCTAGTGATTTGGATGATAGAAATAGCATGGGAAGCATGTCATTCTATGTTAATGAGTCCCTGGTTGCATGGAACTCGCAAAAGCAAATGACGGTAGAACTATCGTCATGTGAGGCGAAATTTATGGCAGTAATAACGGCGACCTAGCATTGTGGCTAAGGAATCTACTGGCAGAACTGAGCATGGAGCAGCCAAGACCAGTGAAGATGTTTGTTGATAACAAGTCGGCAATCACGTTAATGAAGAATTTGGTGTTTCATGGGCGTAGTTAGCACATTGACACTTATTTCATTTTATTCATGAATACGTCGAGGAAGGACAGATTGTTGTTGAGTACACTCCAACAGAAGAACAAAGAGCTAATCCCTTGACAAAAGCGTTGTCAGCTGCTAGGCTGGCTACAATGTGGCACCTGTTCGATGTTCGTAATCTTGAACCACTCCACATTAGGGGGAAGAATGTTGAAGTAGCTCCCATGTGGCGTAGGAACAGCTAGAACTCAAGATGGAAGGCAATAATTTTGTTTATGTGTCCTATGTGGTATGTGGTGTATCCTACTTTCGTGTTCTATTTTTTTTAGAAACTTGCAGATTGCAATAGTAAGTCCGGATCATGGGATAACATGATCCAAGTAATTTCTATCTTTGAGATTAGCTAAACTTTTAGTATGTATCAGGTTATATATATGAATCTAGAGAGGAATCGTTGATTGATTGCTCTAGAAATTTGCTTTGCTTTCAGCTGAACAGAATAGCTACAAGCAGAAAACAGAGCTAGAAAACAGGTTTTTTTAGAGCAACGATCCTGTTGTTTTTCCAATAGAGGACACGTCGCACACGGGCACTGGATCGTTGGCCGGGCGTGAGGCATGACGCGATCGCCGGCTGAGTGTGGCACGGGCGCTAGCTACCAAGCCAAGAGCGAAACAGGCCACGAGGATAGGCTGGAGGCGCGGGGGGTGGAGGCACCGGACGAGGACCCTGGTCTGGAGGCAGAGACGCTAGACACGAATGCTGGCCAGAGGACGGAGGCATCGGAGCGGGGGCGGAGCGGCGGAGGGAGGGGGCAACGACCGGTAGGGTCTCGGCGTCAACATATATGTAGTTAGAGTGGCTAACAGATTTATGAAGAGACCAAAGTGCAGCACCATAAGTCGGTCAAGAAATTCTCAAGTATTTGAAAGGGACAGTGCACTTTGGGCTTGTGTATGGCAGTGACAGATTTTGTATACCGCCAAAAGACCAATCGCGATGGATCCAAATTTCACCAGATATTTCATTGGAACGGAAAATGCGTAGCATTAGGTCGTTCCAGCGAGAAAATTGTAACGGATCATCATGTACAGACAATACGATATGCCATCTCATTATCTCAAACTGATGAGTTAAGTTATGTTACACAAGTTGGCTATCTCAGATAAGCCCCCGGAGGCCAGAGCAGCATACATGTGTAGCAGGTAAACAAAGCATTGCAATAGGTAGAGTGAGGATAAAAATAAATACCCCAATGGACGGCAAATAAGTGGAGCAATCAAGGGTTCAGGTTCTTGAATAGCTCCGGCAGATGGGCGTTGGTGAGCTTGGTACGGCGGGTGATCTCACGTTGCTTCTTCTTAGGCTTAGCTTTGGGTTGCACACCATTGATCTGGGCTGCAGCACGACGTTGGCAGTGTTAGTCATGGGCTTGATGCCATTCTTCTGGAGCTCCTTCTCAATATCCACCATGTCCCGTGGTAACTCGATCTCCCGGAAGAGTTGCTTCAGGTCATCATCAACCTTGATCTTTGCTTTTGGGTCATTAGGATACACTATGTCCTCCTGGGAGTCCATGTTTGATAACAGCCAAACTTCACCTGCTGCCTTCAGAACCTATAGAACAGCAGTATTCACTATTACCGTTGTTGATCATATATGAACTGAATGGGTTACACGCACATTCTCAAATAATAGATTTACGAGCATGAACACTACACCTATGTGCTGAAAATTAAGGCCAAGCTTACCAAGACTAAATGAAACAAGTTAAAAAAATACATTATATATGCCTCTGTAGTTATAGAGAAACGAGTAAACAAACATGCATAGACCCATCTGTAGTTATAGAGCTTGCAGGAATCAATCTACCATTTTCTTATTTGATGAACGCAAGGAAATTTCCAGATTGCACATCTATTTGCCTTAGTGATAGATGAGGTCACAAGGGATATACAAGGAGATGAAAGCCGGGAAGGAGTAAATAGAAAGCTAGAGTTATGGCGTCAGACCCTAGAGTCAAAAGGATTTAGAATTAGCAGGACCAAAACCGAGTATATGAGATGTGACTTTGGTACTACAATTAGTGAGGATGGAGATGTAAGCTTGGGAGGCCAAGTAGTACCAAGAAGGACACCTTTCGTTATTTGGGATCGATGCTTCAGAGAGATGGTGATATTGATGAAGATGTTAGCCATAGGATCAAAGCGGGGTGGATGAAATGGCGTCAAGCATCGGGAGTCCTATGTGACAAGAGAGTGCCACAGAAGTTGAAAGGCAAGTTCTACAGGACGGCGATTAGGCCTGCTATGTTATATGGGGCTGAGTGTTGGCCTACTAAGAGGCGGCATATCCAACAACTATGTGTCACAGAGATGCGTATGTTGCGTTGGATATGTGGGCACACAGATTGGACCGAGTGAGAAACGATGACATACGCGATCGGCTAGGAGTAGCGCCAATTGAAGAAAAGCTTATGCAACACCGGTTGAGATGGTTGGGCATGTCCACCGGAGACCCCCAGAGGCACCGGTGCACAGAGGTATCATAAGACGGGTCAATAATGTGAAGAGAGGTAGAGGGCGACCAAACTTGACATGGGAGGAGGCAATCAAAAGGGACTTGAAGGAATGGAATATCCCAAAGGAGTTGTGTTTGGATAGAAGTGCTTGGAAAGAAGCTATCCACGTGCCCGAACCGTGATTAGGCTTTTTCCCTTTTAGTGCTCTTAAAAGCTTTTCCCCTCCCCTTTCTCTCTCTCTTTTTGGTGACTTCTTGTTGGGTTTCAACTCTAGCCTACCCCAACTTGCTTGGGACTAAAGGCTTTGTTGATGTTGATGTTGACATGGACAAATTATTGTCATGATGGGGGCACACGTTGAAAAACTTAGGACCTCAAAAGCTTTATTTTAAGGGCCATAAATACATTATCTACCAGCCAATTGCAATTTACCAACAATGGAAACTAAAACAATGATTTTGCAACTAAATCCAGTCTTGTATGAAATTTAGTTTCTACAGAAGTGTGCAAGGAAGAGATTTCGGAAGGCAGAATATAATCCATAGTACGCCAAGATTCAGAACATTGCCTGGTTGATCTAAACATTACGCTTGTTGGGCTGGCTGGCAGGGTACCATGTAGAATAGTAATATCTAAGAAATTAGTTGAGTGCTTGTGCATTACAATGGGGAAAAATTACAATATTAAAAGAACATCCTGCAAATGATACAAATAACTTAAGACATGATAAAATAACATTCATCATAATTCAGTTTCAAAAGTAGAACAGATTTCATTAACAATGAGAGTCCACATGTCAATGACAAGAATTGTGATGGTGGGATTCTATCATTACCACTCGCTACTTTAAAATAGTATAGATATCCACAAATATCATCTAAGGAAATAGGCTTACCTGTAAATCTTCCAGTACCGTTGGGTACGCATCCTTGACTTCCACTACAGCAAGGCCCTCTGGATACTTTCTTACCAAAACAAGTAGTTGATCTTTTCCCTTCAGATCATACTTGGACTGCACATTCATCAATAAGATTAACACATGAAACCATAGAACTAAATCAATTTCAAACAAAATGAAAACGCTAGGGACTAAACATTTCTGATGTTAGTTTCAGAAATCATAGTCATCAACTCATCATTATACAATTTTCCCTGAACAAACTTCCACATAAGTACCACATCATCAGTTCTAAATTACATGGTCATGACAGGTTTAGCTTGCCACACTAGTGATTAATAGTCAAACTGTAAATATGATATTGAGCGGTGGTTCATGGAGATCAGATGATCTTAGTAGCTCTTAATGTTAGTAGAACGCAGGGGTATCAAGCAATGGTTCTAAACTAATGGGAACATAGGATGAGACTTCACTGATGAAATAAATACTAATATTACAAGGCTAGTTATTGGAATAATTACCCAGTACAATGTCATTTACCTTGTAAGAGAAACGTCTCCATCATAATTTACTTTAGGATTGTTCCTCAAACTGTCAAAGACAGCCTTGTTGCCATGGATATCAACATAAGTTGTTTCATTTATTTGCTCTGCAGTAAAAGCTTGCCTTGTCTGCAAATTTAAAAGACAGATGTCAGTTGATTGTCTATAAGAAAGTTCACAGGACATTTTTTTGCTGTCCGTCATGAAGATATGGCCTATGGGTTACTCAATTTAGCCTAGTATCTATTTGCATTCATGTCACATAGAGTACTGCAACCAGGAGCCTTAGTTACAAACTTGCTAAAAGTAATTTGTAAAATCACAAAATATTAAAGAGACCCATATTGATTTCTACATTGGTCCCACCTTGGCTGAACGTAAAAAAGGCAGCATGGTACAAACTACCAAATTTTGCAGGTTCAAATTTGTAGGTTAAGCATCTCACATGTACCAAGGGGATAAAACAATGATAAAGAAACAGAGGGAAACATCTCGTGCACTCTCATATATGATATTACCAATCCAGGTCTCCATTGATCCAAATAACATCAACTAGTCTAGGCCATAAATAAATCCAAACAGCTTTAATATGATGGGAAATTCTACATGAGGCATTGACATTTCCTGACATAAACTCAATTGGTACAATGACTTGCAGGATCAGTGGAAGACTTCAGAATGCCAGAACAGGATGACACATTTTCCAACTTGAACTATTATGGAATTTGGAAAGAAAAAATGAATCAAGGTTGTAGCTTAGTGAGAAGTACCTTGTAAAGCAATTCAATGACAAGTTTGATTTGTGCTCCAACAGGAGATTTCCTAACAGAATTGATGTGCTGTAGCCTTTCTGTATCATTTGAAAATTTAATAGGTTGTAGTGGTCTTGCTGGAGCAGATGGTGCGTTAACCGGTTGGGGCCCTGTGCTTTGGTTTTGAGGTCGATGCAGCTATGCTTGCCAAAGATGACTGGCACCTCTCTTGCTGCTGCTTAAATTTGGATAGGCTATCCTTAAGATCCATCTAAAATTACAACATGACCGTAAGTGATAGGCATAAGAACAAAATGACGAACAGAGACAGGTGAAAAGAAAATTAAACACCATCTAGGCATCTAGTTTGGCTTTCCAAATAATACCCATGGTACAAAAAGGTAAACACATGGTGCGCATGGACAAAAGAAGGTTCATAAGAAAAGGATGGATCAGCTAGGGTCTATACTGACATCAATTTAGCTTCGATTGCTAAGCTAATGTAAATAAGCTATTTTCATTTGGTTCTATGCTGTACTGCCATGAGAATCATTCTACAGCCAATCAGTTTCAATCCTTCAGATAAGGTTCCACACTTATGTTCTTGGCTTCTTGCAATCTCAGTATTTTCCAAATAATTTTATACAACTTGCTGCAATGCAGAAACAGCTACGAGACCTCGAATTCACATCAGGAACGGTCAGTTCCTATTTACGTTCATGCAACCACAGTAATTTCGAAACAACCTTACAAGTCTTGCAACAAGCCAGCACCAACCATGAGCCCTCAAATTCACGTCAGAAATGGTGAAACGAGGCTCCTAAAAAGGGGCCAGCCAATCCATGTTCGAAGTACGCGGAAACCCCCGCCGCTCGCATAGCATCGCCTCTACCCGAGAGCTCACCGGATCGGACGTACGCTCCCAACCACACCAATACGCCCAATCTCCAGCGGGCACCAACCTCAAACCAACCAAAATTGAAAGCCACCGGGGCGACCACCCGATCTCAAATCCCCCAGCCGCCAAGCCCGATCCCGGATCGGGCTCAAGCTACGCCACCGGCGCACGCCCAGATAGGATTCACCTAGGGTTTCGGGAGTTCGTACCGGATCCGCGACGCTTCCGGCGAGAGGGCGAGGGGGCTAGCAGAGGGGCCGATCGATGCCGATTACCTCGCCAGCGGTGAGTGGCGATGGAGGCGGCGAAAGAGAGCGAACGCCGCTGCTGCCTGCGCTTCCCGTAGGTAGGACTAGGATGAAAATGGAGCGGAAACGGACGGAATTAGATGATACATATCCGTTTCGTATTTTATAACGAAAACGGAATGAAATCGGATATTGCGGAAACGAAAACGGAAACGAATAATATCGAAAACGAATACGGATTGAATAAGGAGCGACACGGATACGAATCGGATATATGTCGGAATACAAAGTACCAAGTATCAACTTGTAAATCAAAACACATAGTTTGTAAATAGAAATAGTTCAAACATTCATTTTGAAATAGAAATAGTTCCAACTTTCATCATCAATCATTCATCTACATATCTTCCTCTAAGTCCTCCTCCATGTAGCACTCATCATCCATATCATTATTTTGTTGATCCAACTACAATGACAATGAAAATAAGAATGTTAAATAAGTTAAAATATAATAAAAGTACCTAATCAATTGTTTACAAAATACAAATTGAAAGGCAAACCGTGCGCATCATCGTGGTTGCAAAATGTTGCTCCATGTTATCAACATCCAACTCAGCCATGACACTATCAATTTTACCGCCTAAAAATGATAACAATAATTAGACTTACTTAATATTTCACAAGATGCAATAGTATTTAAAATGAACCAAAGAATACCTTTCAATGCAGCAGTCCAATCTTTAGTACAATTAAAGCTTGCACAGTCTTGGGATCGAGACGATTACGAAATGGGTCAATAACCCGACCACCAGCACTAAATGCTGACTCAGAAGCAACTGTAGATACTTGAATAGCTAATACATCATGAGCAATTTGAGATAGAATAGGAAACTCCGGTTGTTTCACCTTCCACCATGACAAGTATCAAAATTCTCTTAGGTGCTAGAGGTTGCTCTAAATAGATTTCCAACTCAGTTTTGGTACCTTGACTTGGTTCTCTTTTGGTAAGCAAGAACATATCAAGTCATCATTCCCACTAACACTATCAAATTGAGAGGTCACTTGATGCACATTGGTATTCTTTGAAGAAGAGACATAAGCTTCAAATAACTGCTCTACAACTTTATCAAATTTGCCAATCTCATACATAGATGATAATGAATAGATCTTTGGTGCAAAAAATTCAATCACATTCCTCTTGTACCTAGGATCAAAGAAACATGCTACAACAAGTGCCATATTGGACTTTTCCCAATACTTATCATATTTGCTTTTCATGGAAAATGCCATATCATTAATCATTTCATCTGAGCTTTTACACCATTCTGCAATTGCAATCTTAATCCGACAGAAACTAATGAAAATAGATTTGATGTTGGATATTCACTACCAGAGAATAGATCAGTAGCATCAGCAAAGACCTTCAAGCATGCAGATATTTTAGTTGCCATAACCCAATCATTACTTGTGGGAGCACATTTCTCATATTTCTTTCCATGACGAAGAAAAAGCCTATCAAAAGCATCTTTAAAATAAATTGCACTGGTCAACATGTAATATGTAGAATTCCACCTTGTAGGAACATCCAAACTAAGTTCTCCATCTATCTTTAAGTTACATTCTTTAGCACACTTCTTAAACTCATCATATTGCAATGGAGAATTCTTCACAATTGTAACTGTTCTTCTAATATTTGCAATAGCTGCAGCAATTGTTTTCAAACCATCTTGGGCAACTAGATTCAGAATGTGATTGAAACATCTCACATGGAAAAATAGGCCATCACAATTAATGGAGATTTCTGCTTATTTAATTTCAGAACTAATCCTTCAACACATTTATCATTGGATGCAGCATTGTCCAAAGTAAGAGCAAATAGTTTCCGATCAAGATTCCATTCTACTATGCAGTCATAAAATGCTAAGCATAAATTCTTTCCTGAATGATGTCCTTCTACATTCATGAACTTGATAATCCTCTTTTGCATATTCCAACTATCATCTATCCAATGAACAGTGATACACATGTAGCCTTTGGTTTGATTAGAGGTCCACATGTCCATGGTTGCACTAAAGCGACATTTGACTGTTTTGAAGTACTCATATAATTTGGCCTTTTCTTCCTCATATATTTTCAATATATCCTTCTTCACAGTAGGACGACTTTTAATTGGAAAAGTAGGACGCATAGACTTTACCCAATCAGTGAAGTAACAATGATCAACAATACTAAAGGGATACTCATGCATGATAATTGCAAGATAAAATTTCTTCAAACTAAGAGCCTCATCATACTTATAGGTCTCAACTGATGCAATGGAGTTGTCTTCACTCTTTTCTAATTTCAATTTTTGTTGCCCACTCAAGATATGGTGCTTGTTTTCTAAGTGACTTCTAAAACCGATGTGCCTCGTTTGCTCTCACGCCGACCTTTATAAGTGCATCCAATACTCTTACAACTAGCCCATTTTTCTACTATGTCATTGCCATCTTTATCTTTCACAGGAAGATCATACCTGTTGTAGTGATCCCAAACATCAGATGTGAGCTTCTTAGATCTCTTCGAAGGAGGATTCTTATCGGTATTATCATCCATCAAATCAACACTTGGAATAGTAGCTACACATTTGATGTTGGAGGAGCACTTGCAAGGGTAGGATCAACTGAAATTGGCACAGGCGGAGATGTCGCACTTACACTTGCACTACTACTTGCATTGTTTTCCATGCTAGTATATCACTGCATAAAGAAAAATACCATAAATATTTCAGCTTCACAAATAATTAACATATAAATGCAACACATGTTGGCTAGAAAAAATTCTCTTTCTTTCATTTGTAGGCTAGAATAATTTCTCATGAATAGGGGACAAATTTCACTACATTCACAGGCTCACAGCTCTTGTTAAAAAAATACATTCACAGGTATTTAATCTTATTTCACTACATTTGAGCAAAGCAAAGATTTAATCTCATACTTACAGGTATTTCTTGGATGATAGTGACGACAACGCGAGGGCAGCGGGGAAAAGCGCAACTGGCGACGAGGCGGCGGCGTGCGCTGCTGCCCTGTGCGCAGTGCGGCCGTTGCGAGTTGCGAACGGCGTGCGCTACGCCGCTACTGCCTACTGCGTTGTGCGCCTGTGCGGGGCTGCGGCCTGCGGTGCGGGCGTGCGGCGGCCGAGCGGCTGGGCGCCTGGGCATGAGAGCGAGCGGCGCTAGGGCTGCAGGCTGCCGCCGCCTGTCTCTTGCAGTCTTGCGGAGTTGCGGCACTAGGGCTGAGAGCGGAGCGGCGCTAGGCCTGGCTGACTGGCTGTGACGCGTGAGTGTTGAGTCTTGCCTGTTGAGTGTTGACTGTTGAGTGTTGACGTGTGGGCTGTAAATTGACTAGGTGGGCTTAAATTGTAAATGAATGGGCTAGATTTGGGAGAAACTGAATGGGCTTATAATACGGAAACTATCCGTTTTTCTTATGCGGATATTTACGCCCGGATATCCGTTTCCGGCGGAAAGCGTCGTTCCGTTCCGGTAACCGTTTCCGCATAAAAAATTCATATCCGTTTCCGTTCCGTAAAATTCCGTTTCTGTTTCCGCGTAAGCCTCTCCGTATCCGTTTTTTGTCGGAACGGACGGAAACTTTCCGCTCCGTTTTCATCCCTAGGTAGGACTGATGGAGATGTCTAAATGGGGTTTCTTGTCGAGTTTTTTGAAAACGTGTTAATGCTATCATAATAATAATAATAAATGTATAACCCTATTTTTTTAATGAAAGAGTATGTTACAATTATAAAAATTGATAAACATTGTTTCCATAAATACGAAACACAAATACTTTTAAGGAGCTTAATGCGAGGGATACGAGGGGGAAAACGTGCGCCAGAGTAAGGGGAGTTAAATGGCGGGGGCAATTAAGTCGAAGGAGGCCAGGGATCTCGGGGGGCGATGGCGTCGGGAAGACGAAGCTGACAAGGCTGGTCCACCAGTCAGTACGGGCGCAGGCGTGAGGGGCAACGGCCGGCGCCAACAGGTGGGCCAGGGTGTACACGCTGAGAGGGAGGAGGCTGACAGGTGGGCCAGGGGCTTGGGCGCGAGGCAAAGGGCGCCGATAGGTGGGTTCCACCTGTCAGTGAGGGAGTGCGGAGGCAAATGGGTTGGGTCGGCCGGTGGAGTGAGAAAAGGAGGTGGCGGCCCAATGCTATTTAAAATTTATTTTAAATAAAGATAATTACAGAAAATGCTTTATAAATTATGAGCGAGTAGGGAAGACTATAAAAATTTGTAAAAATTTTCAAAATTATATCTTAGTCTTAATAACATAATATAATTTTCTTAGGTCAGATTTAAATTTATTTCTCTGGATTTCTATTTACTCGGACATTTTCAGTTTATAGAAAATCAAAAATAATTCTTTTTTGGAAAATTCATTTTCTTGATTTAAATTTTACCTTTTAAAATTAGGGGTGTTACAATCCTA
>JAAALK010000023.1:47958-66346 GCA_019279435.1 Zizania palustris
CACATCAGGAACGGTCAGTTCCTTTTACGTTCATGCAAACACAGTAATTTCGAAACAACCTTACAAGTCTTGCAACAAGCAGCACCAACCATGAGCCCTCAAATTCACGTCAGAAATGTGGTGAAAACGAGGCTCCTAAAAGGGGCCAGCCAATCCATGTTCGAAGAGTACGCGGAAACCCCCGCCGCTCGCATAGCATCGCCTCTACCCGAGAGCTCACCGGATCGGACGTACGCTCCCAACCACACCAATACGCCCAATCTCCAGCGGGCACCAACCTCAAACCAACCAAAATTGAAAGCCACCGGGGCGACCACCCGATCTCAAATCCCCCAGCCGCCAAGCCCGATCCCGGATCGGGCTCAAGCTACGCCACCGGCGCACGCCCAGATAGGATTCACCTAGGGTTTCGGGAGGTTCGTACCGGATCCGCGACGCTTCCGGCGAGAGGGCGAGGGGGCTAGCAGAGGGGCCGATCGATGCCGATTACCTCGCCAGCGGTGAGTGGCGATGGAGGCGGCGAAAGAGAGCGAACGCCGCTGCTGCCTGCGCTTCCCGTAGGTTAGGACTAGGATGAAAATGGAGCGGAAACGGACGGAATTAGATGATACATATCCGTTTCCGTATTTTATAACGAAAACGGAAATGAAATCGGATATTGCGGAAACGAAAACGGAAACGAATAATATCGAAAACGAATACGGATTGAATAAGGAGCGGACACGGATACGAATCGGATATATGTCGGAATACAAAGTACCAAGTATCAACTTGTAAATCAAAACACATAGTTTGTAAATAGAAATAGTTCAAACATTCATTTGAAATAGAAATAGTTCCAACTTTCATCATCAATCATTCATCTACATATCTCCTCTAAGTCCTCCTCCATGTAGCACTCATCATCCATATCATTATTTTGTTGATCCAACTACAATGACAATGAAAATAAGAATGTTAAATAAGTTAAATATAATAAAAGTACCTAATCATTGTGTTACAAAATACAATTGAAAGGCAAACCGTGCGCATCATCGTGGTTGCAAAATGTTGCTCCATGTTATCAACATCCAACTCAGCCATGACACTATCAATTTTACCGCCTAAAATGATAACAATAATTAGACTTACTTAATATTTCACAAGATGCAATAGTATTTAAAATGAACCAAAGATAAACCTTTCAATGCAGCAGTCCAATCTTTAGTACAAATTAAAGCTTTGCACAGTCTTGGGATCGAGACGATTACGAAATGGGTCAATAACCCGACCACCAGCACTAAATGCTGACTCAGAAGCAACTGTAGATACTTGAATAGCTAATACATCATGAGCAATTTGAGATAGAATAGGAAACTCCGGTTGTTTCACCTTCCACCATGACAAGATATCAAATTCTCTTTAGGTGCTAGAGGTTGCTCTAAATAGATTTCCAACTCAGTTTTGGTACCTTGACTTGGTTCTCTTTTGGTAAGCAAGAACATATCAAGATCATCATTCCACTAACACTATCAAATTGAGAGGTCACTTGATGCACATTGGTATTCTTTGAAGAAGAGACATAAGCTTCAAATAACTGCTCTACAACTTTATCAAATTTGCCATCTCATACATAGATGATAATGAATAGATCTTTGTGCAAAAAATTCAATCACATTCCTCTTGTACCTAGGATCAAAGAAACATGCTACAAACAAGTGCCATATTGGACTTTTCCCAATACTTATCATATTTGCTTTTCATGGAAAATGCCATATCATTAATCATTTCATCTGAGCTTTTACACCATTCTGCAATTGCAATCTTAATCCGACAGAAACTAATGAAAAATAGATTTGATGTTGGATATTCACTACCAGAGAATAGATCAGTAGCATCAGCAAAGACCTTCAAGCATGCAGATATTTTAGTTGCCATAACCCAATCATTACTTGTGGGAGCACATTTCTCATATTTCTTTCCATGACGAAGAAAAAGCCTATCAAAAGCATCTTTAAAATAAATTGCACTGGTCAACATGTAATATGTAGAATTCCACCTTGTAGGAACATCCAAACTAAGTTCTCCATCTATCTTTAAGTTACATCTTTAGCACACTTCTTAAACTCATCATATTGCTAATGGAGAATTCTTCACAATTGTAACTGTTCTCTAATATTTGCAATAGCTGCAGCAATTGTTTTCAAACCATCTTGGGCAACTAGATTCAGAATGTGATTGAAACATCTCACATGGAAAATAGGCCATCACAAATTAATGGAGATTTCTGCTTATTTAATTTCAGAACTAATCCTTCAACACATTTATCATTGGATGCAGCATTGTCCAAAGTAAGAGCAATAGTTTCCGATCAAGATTCCATTTCTACTATGCAGTCATAAAATGCTAAGCATAAATTCTTTCCTGAATGATGTCCTTCTACTTCATGACTTGATAATCCTCTTTTGCATATTCCAACTATCATCTATCCAATGAACAGTGATACACATGTAGCCTTTGGTTTGATTAGAGGTCCACATGTCCATGGTTGCACTAAAGCGACATTTGACTGTTTTGAAGTACTCATATAATTTGGCCTTTTTCTTCCTCATATATTTTCAATATATCCTTCTTCACAGTAGGACGACTTTTTAATTGGAAAAGTAGGAGCATAGACTTTACCAATCAGTGAAGTAACAATGATCAACAATACTAAAGGGATACTCATGCATGATAATTGCAAGATAAAATTTCTTCAAACTAAGAGCCTCATCATACTTATAGGTCTCAACTGATGCAATGGAGTTGTCTTCACTCTTTTTCTAATTTCAATTTTTGTTGCCCACTCAAGATATGGTGCTTGTTTTCTAAGTGACTTCTAAAAACCGATGTGCCTCGTTTGCTCTCACGCCGACCTTATAAGTGCATCCAATACTCTTACAACTAGCCCATTTGTCTACTATGTCATTGCCATCTTTATCTTTCACAGGAAGATCATACCTGTTGTAGTGATCCCAAACATCAGATGTGAGCTCTTAGATCTCTTCGAAGGAGGATTCTATCGGTATTATCATCCATCAAATCAACACTTGGAATAGTAGCTACAACATTTGATGTTGGAGGAGCACTTGCAAGGGTAGGATCAACTGAAATTGGCACAGGCGGAGATGTCGCACTTACACTTGCACTACTACTTGCATTGTTTTCCATGCTAGTATATCACTGCATAAAGAAAAAATACCATAATATTTCAGCTTCACAAATAATTAACATATAAAGGCAACACATGTTGGCTAGAAAAATTCTCTTTCTTTCATTTGTAGGCTAGAATAATTTCTCATGATAGGGGACAATTTCACTACATTCACAGGCTCACAGCTCTTGTTAACAAAAATACATTCACAGGTAGTTAATCTTATTTCACTACATTTGAGCAAAGCAAAGATTAATCTCATACTGTACAGGTATTCTTGGATGATAGTGGACGACAACGCGAGGGCAGCGGGGAAAGCGCAACTGGCGACGAGGCGGCGGCGTGCGCTGCTGCCCTGTGCGCAGTGGCGGCCGTGCGAGTTGCGACGGCTGTGCGCTACGCCGCTACTCGCCTACTGCGTTGTGCGCCTGTGGCGTGGCTGCGCCTGCGGTGCGGGCGTGCGGCGGCCGAGCGGCTGGGCGCTGGGCATGAGAGCGAGCGGCGCTAGGGCTGCAGGCTGCCGCCGCCTGTCTCTCTTGCAGTCTTGCGGAGTGCGGCACTAGGGCTGAGAGCGGAGCGGCGCTAGGCCTGGCTGACTGGCTGTGACGCGTTGAGTGTTGAGTCTTGCCTGTTGAGTGTTGACTGTTGAGTGTTGACGTGTGGGCTGTAAATTGACTAGGTGGGCTGTAAATTGTAAATGAATGGGCTAAGATTTGGAGAAACTGAATGGGCTTATAATACGGAAACTATCCGTTTTTCTTATGCGGATATTTACGCCCGGATATCCGTTTCCGGCGGAAAGCGTCGTTCCGTTTCCGGTACCGTTTCCGCATAAAAAAATTCCATATCCGTTTCCGTTCCGTAAATTCCGTTTCTGTTTCCGCGTAAGCCTCTCCGTATCCGTTTTTTGTCGGAACGGACGGAAACTTTCCGCTCCGTTTTCATCCCTAGGTAGGACTGATGGAGATGTCTAAATGGGGTTTCTTGTCGAGTTTTTTGAAAACGTGTTAATGCTATAATAATAATAATAATAAATGTATAACCCTATTTTTTTAATGAAAGAGTATGTTACAATTATAAAAATTGATAAACATTGTTTCCATAAATACGAAACACAAATACTTTTAAGGAGGCTTAATGCGAGGGATACGAGGGGGAAAACGTGCGCCAGAGTAAGGGGAGTTAATGGCGGGGGCAATTAAGCCGAAGGAGGCCAGGGATCTCGGGGGGCGATGGCGTCGGGAAGACGAAGCTGACAAGGCTGGTCCACCAGTCAGTGGACGGGCGCAGGCGTGAGGGGCAACGGCCGGCGCCAACAGGTGGGCCAGGGTGTACACGCTGAGAGGGGAGGAGGCTGACAGGTGGGCCAGGGGCTTGGGCGCGAGGCAAAGGGCGCCGATAGGTGGGTTCCACCTGTCAGTGAGGGAGTGCGGAGGCAAATGGGTTGGGTCGGCCGGTGGAGTGAGAAAAGGAGGTGGCGGCCCAATGCTATTTAAAATTTATTTTTAAATAAAGATAATTACAGAAAATGCTTTATAAATTATGAGCGAGTAGGGAAGACTATAAAAATTTGTAAAAATTTTCAAAATTATATCTTAGTCTTAATAACATAATATAATTTTCTTAGGTCAAGATTTAAATTATTTCTCTGGATTTCTATTTACTCGGACATTTTCAGTTTATAGAAAATCAAAAATAATTCTTTTTTGGAAAATTCATTTTCTTGATTTAAATTTTACCTTTTTAAAATTAGGGGTGTTACAATCCTATCCCCTTAGAGAGAATCTCATCCTCGAGATTCGGAGAGCTTCTCGAATAACTCGGGGTATTGGGTTTTTAGTTCTTCCTCTTTTTCCCAAGTGTCCTCCTCGACGGGGTAGTTGCTCCACTGAACCTTGCAGAAACGGATCACTCGACTCCTGGTTACTCTTTCCTTAACTTCTAAGATCTGGATCGGCTTCTCAATATAAGTCAGATCTTCTTGGATGTTGAGCTACTGAAGGTCGGCCTGCTCAGTGGGTACTCGAAGACACTTCTTCAACTGAGAGACGTGAAACACATCATGCACTCCTGCTAAAGAGGGTGGTAGCTCCAACTGGTATGCCACTTCTCCTTGCCGACGGATGATCTGGAAGGGGCCAACGTAATGGGGAGATAACTTCCCTCTCATGTTGAACCTTTGGGTACCATGGAGGGGAGTGACTCGAAGATAAACATAATCGCCCTCTTCAAATACCAAGTCTCTACGTCGATTGTCGGCATAGCTCTTTTAGCGGGACTGTGCTATCTTTAACCGGTCTCTGATGATCTTAACCTTCTCTTCGAATTCTCGCAGAATGTCTATTCCGAACAACTGAGATTCACCAGTTTGATCCCATAGTAACGGTGTTCGGCATTTACGTCCATACAAGGCCTCGAAAGGTGACATTTCCAAGCTGACCTGATAGTTGTTGTTGTAGGAGAACTCTGCATAAGGCAAGCTCTTGTCCCACATTCCGCCAAACTCTATGGTGCATGCTCTGAGCATGTCTTCTAATATCTGGTTCACTCTTTCAGTTTACCCATCGGTTTGTGGATGATAAGTTGTACTGAAGTTCAGCCATGTGTCGAGCTCTTTCTGAAGATTCTTCCAAAACTTGGAGGTGAACTGGCTGCCTCGATCGGATACGATCTTCTTCAGGACTCCGTGTAAACACACAATCCGGGCCATGTACAACTCTGCTAGCTTCAGACCGTTGTAAGTCGTCTTGATGGGGATGAAATGAGCTGCCTTAGTGAGCCGATCAATGATCACCCTAATGGAATCATATCCGGCTTGAATCCTAGGCAGTCTAGTGATGAAGTCCATTCCTACCTCTTCCCACTTCCATTCGAGGACCTTTAGGGGCTATAATAATCAACTAGTCCATACCGAGGATGAGATCTAGGCCCTTGCAATCTATAAGGATTGGGTCAGCCCAAAATAACACCCCTTGGATCTCTATCCATGTCCTCGGGCTAAATAGGTTGGCTAGAGTTTGGTTGCTGGGGGTAGCGATCATCATGGGTTTGGGCAGATGGAGTACTTCTAGTCCATTACTTTTCACAAAATTTTGGGATATGAAGGAGTGTGTTGCTCTAGAGTCAAACAATATTACTATGGGTATGGAATTTGCAGTGAACATACCAAGGACGACTTCTGGAGCCTCTTGGGCTTCTTCCGTAGTGATATGATTGACACAGGCGCGGAACACCGGGTTGGGGGCAGCTCCTTGGGGTTGCTTGGGGTGAGGACACTGATGAGAGTAGTGCCCTTCCTTTCGGCAGTTGAAGCAAACCACTGGTTTGCCATTCTGGTCCCTCAAGATGTTGGTCTTCACGGCAGGTGCTGGTGGGGCTGGTGGGGCTGGGCGAGGGTTTCCCGTTCTTGAACCACCAGAGGTGTACTGCGGCCTGAATGTGGGACGAGGGTGGTAGCCCGACATATGAGGTGGAGGAGTGAAGCAGGGTCTCTACAGGATCCTTTGGTTGTGCTTGAAGGAGATCATCTTCCTCTTCTTGAGGTCCAGCTTGTTCTGCTTGGTCTCTTGGATGATGGCCTTGTTCACCAACCTCTGGAAGTCGGTGTAGTCCACAACGACAAGTTGGATGGACAGTTCGTCCTTCAGTCCCATAAGGAACTTGGCTTGACGGTCAACACCGGTGCGTACTTCCTCCGACGCATACTGGGCCAATCAGTTGAACTCATGGAGGTATTCTGTGATGGACTTGCTCCCCTGGTGCAAGTCACAGAACTCCTGTTGCTTCACGACAATGATCCCGGCAGTAATGTGGGCGGCTCGGAAGGCGGTGGAGAATTCAGCCCAAGTGACTACATGACCCTCGGGCTAGGACTCGCGGTAGTTGTCCCACCATTCGGAAGCTGGACCCTAGAGTTGGTGGGCGGCAAATGCTACTCGCTCCGCGTTGGAGCAAGGGAGGAGGTCCAATTTCTTCCCAATGGTCCTCAAACAATCCCCTGCCTCCATCGGGTTGGTCGTGCTTGAGAACGTGGGAGGCCTAACGCGTAGGAACTCCGAGAGTTGAGTAGCGGGGGCCGGTGCAAGGGCTTGCGGGTGTGTGGGTGGCTCCAAGTGGTGTTGTTGCTGCAGACGATTCATCTATGTCTGCTGTTCTTGCATGTGGACCTACTGCTATTGCATCTGAGCCAATAGAGCGGTGATGAGCTGGTTCTGGTTGGCTGTCATCTCGACCAGCGTAGGAAGGTTGGCGACAGGTGCTCCGGCTTGATGTTGTCCCGTGGTATCCCCGTTGGGCACCACATCACTTGGTAGGTTGTGGGTGGCAAATGGGTTCTGGTCATTGGCCATTCTGAAGGAGGTAACGCCCCAAGAGAAGATGAGGGAATATGGAATAATTTTGTCAAATGATGATAGTTCCTCTCATTACTATGGTACAGATAGGTTTGTTTGTTACAGTTCTTATTATTAACTTGCCCCTATCACTAGTCACTAAGGAGAAAGACCACAAACAAAGAAAACAATTATCTGGAGTCTAGCGTATACTATAACCATCTAGTGGCTGTCGGGGGTATCGCTGGATGTGTTCTCGGACCTTTGGGCAAATTCTGCTGTGGTGCTAGGTTCGACCTCGTCGTTGGCCATCAGCTCCTCTCATGCCCTAGCTTCACCTAGGTTGGGTAGCATCGTGCTTCTCCTGGTCAACTTCTTTGGCCGGTGAAGGGCCTTCCGAAGGGTCTTTCTCTTAGGGGAACTGAGGGTATCAACTCCGCAATATCCTTCTTGAGCTCCTGGTTCTGGCTAAAGAGCTGAGCATTCTGCTGTCGAAGTTGGTCGACCTCTTGACGATAGTAGTCTACCCAAGCTTGCGTCCCATCGATGTGTAGGAGAGTCTCGGTGTGAAGGGTATCCATGGCCAATATGAGACGGGTCTGTCGGGCTACGATAGGGTCGCAGTCGTCGAGACAGCTGACTTAGGTGCTGTGATCCTATCTTGGCTCCCGGGATGGTGAAAGGTGGTGCCGTCGAGGCACTCATCGTAGATCTGGCGAAGCTCCCCGAGTGCCTGTAGTGTTTTTTTCCTGACAACCAATCTCAAAACTTGTAGCTCTGGCCGAGGTGGCGAAGGAAGTCAGCTCCTGGTCTGAGGCGATGAGCGTCAGGGTCACTTGACATGGGCCACTCTCTTCGCTCGGGTAGATTCCGTGGTACTCAGGCTCGTGGGTGTATAGTAGGAACGTTGCCAGCATACTGAGTTCTTGGACGAAACCAATGGCCTCTCGGCAGAAACTGCGGACGTGGGTCGACATCTACAAAGAAGACAAAATTTAAAGAGTAAGGGAGAGAAGAAAAATATGAAGTAGATTTTTACGAAATAGATTGTTGTAAAGCTAAGTATTCGACGGGTCTGTTTGGCTTCCTACAGTCAAGTCGGAAATTAATAAATTCGGGACTTTATTGAATTTTCCAAGGAAAATCAATAATAACAAGATGTTCATCACACGACAACATAAGTACGTCAATCATTTGTGGTTCGCAGACCACATTATTACATGAGTGTAAAAATAAAATAAACTAATAAAAATAAAGCTTCGAGATGAACATCTTCTACATGGTTGTATCCTTGACTAAGTCGCTACTTCAGACCATCCTCATCGTAAAACGTAGCCTCTGAAGGGGTTTTCAACGGGTATGAGTATAAAGGTACTCAACAAGCCACCGAGAATACAATAATAATGCAGGATAATAAAGGGGAACAATGATTGTGGGATCGGAATGGCGACTAGAGGAGGGGTGAATAGACGCCTCAACAGAATATCACGAATGTGAAGGTCTTTTAAAACTCCCAACACACCTCTAAAAGATTGCAAAAACAATTTGATGATCATAGTACAGGACTAGAACTAAAAACCTCCTTAATTTGTATTTTTCTCTAGATCGGAGCTTGGTGTGCCGAAATTCTCTGTCAACAACTAGTTTACCGAAATATTGAGTTTAGTTCGGAGACTGAAATATCGACAAAGATAAATTGGTATTTGAATGATCAACAGTGTTCAGACTTTGCAAAACAACCATAATCTGAATGATTGACAATTTAACTCTATTCAGATTAAGGACACATATTAAGTTAACTCAAGACTTGATTATATGCTATAAACTATATCAATTTGCAGAATATTCAATTCACAATTATCAAAGATGCAAGCATCACAAATTTATCACTGATCAAAGACCAACTGCTGAAGGATGAACTCTGATGATTGAATTGAAGACACATTGATTTTCAAAAGGCAACACAACATATCTGAATAATTACTGCACAGGCAACAATCAGACAATTTTGTAGCAACTGAAATAAATGCACTTGGTAATGGATGATGAACAGTGAAAATAGTTAGTACACAGAATGACGGTGCTGTAGCAAATGAAGAAACTATACTAATCAGCTGTAAACATGACAATGAATAGTGTTGATATGAAAATCAAAAGATCAAACAAGTTAATTCAGTATTCATGCAATTTTCAGGAATCAGCACACTGAAACCCAACTTGAAATATGATATTGAACAGTTTAATGTAGTGAGATAATCAGAACACAATTGTAAGATCAAGATTTTGCTGTTTTAGTACACATCTACTGAAAAACTACTTTTCAATGGAACTGCAACAAATTCAATAGTAGGATTGTATTGAAACACTCATGTAACTATTGATCATCCAGAAAAATGAGTATACAACTGATTCAACATTCAAGCAGAAATTGTAATCAGGTAGTGTTAATGGATAACCAAGAAATGTGCTATGAGAAAAATTGATGCTGATCTGTACTAAAGTATTCAGCACAATATTTCAATGACAATGGAATTTCCTAGCAGTTAGGATTCAAAGAATAATGTGGAATAAATTAGAGGTTTGGATAAAGGAGAATTTCACAATTATACAGAATTCACTACAAGAAAACAGGGAACTTCCGTCGGCCAAAGCCGACGGAAGTTAGGCTAATACCGACGGAAGAAGCTAACTTCCGTCGGCAAAACCTTAACTTTCGTCGGCATTTGGCCGACGGAGATGTTTCGACGGAAATTAATTAACTTCCGTCGGCCGCCGACGGAAATTAATTAACTTCCGTCGGCTAAACGTGGCCGACGGAAGTTTCCGGGAAATCCACTAATTTCCGTCGGCTATTATTTGGCCGACGGAAGTAAACTTTTTTTTTGATTTTTTTGATTTTTTTTCATACAATCGTCACATTACAATAACTTCCGTCGGCCAAATAATAGGGCCGACGAAAGTTAACGTTTTTTCTTTTTTTTTTTGATTTCTTCTGTACATTCCTTCATATTGCATTCCACGCGCATTAGTCTGCATGTATTTATCCTGCACCACAACAAAATAACCGCACTTAAGGAACTTTAAGAAATTAACACATTTAACAAGTGAGACAGATTCAAATTACTGATTACTCAATAATCAAAAGACAGATTCAAATTACTGATTACTCAATAATCACACATTTGAAGATTTACTTATTTGGGCACTATGTCAATGAACGAAATACTACAGAAGTAATCTTAAACTTATTATGATCATTTTGTCAAACATAAGCAGGATATGTGGTACATTAATGAACATGATAAAACTGAAATGAAAAGGCATTGTCTTACTGGTGCTTTTCCCAAAAGAGAGGATTCATTCATATCAACTTACATATAACAAAGATTGAGGTCAAGTCCCTCAAGTTGATAATAAATATGACAAGGAAGAAGGTGATTAGACCGTTTCTGATAATGTAAATAATTGTTGTACCATAACCTCAGATCTATGCACTTTCTTTTACTATGGATTAGTTGTTAAACAGAAAAGGAAAGCTTTCTTGACCATAAACAATCTGTTAGTGATTAATCGTTAATAAATAGTCTAGCTTACAGTGAGGAGTTAGGAGTAACAGTAAAATGTGGTTAAATGTAATGACTGTTTCATTGAAGAGATGACATACAGGCAAACAGCAAACAAAGCTATTCAGGATAGCATAAATATGCAGGTTTCGGTTAACTGACCTCATTGTGCCAAATGGAAAATGCTTCGTCATCGTCTTCAAAAACGCTAATCCATAGTCTTTCTGGGGCAACCCAAATCTAAAAAAAACAAAAATTGAAAAACATGCAATTGAAACCCAGGATAACAGTATCCACTAAAACATCACTTTGATGGTTGAAAAGATAAGATCCAACATGCAAGTCATTAGCATTGATCCATATAACACTAATGGTGGATTTGAAGTCAACATAATACTTTTTTGAGTACACAAAGCTGTATTGACATTATTTTTCCTAAAAGAAAAAACTATCACAGACTCAGTGTAAACCAAAGACACTCCCCTTAGACTCATTACAATAGAAAAGGAATAATAGCTAGGCTCAGGCATATCTTATCTGATAGCTAAATCTGGACAACATATGAACATGTCTGCTGAATAATATCATTTACATATGTAAAATGGTGGCATAGAGATTCTCTTAAAAACATGTGACATAAAAGATGAATAGTCATAGTGATTCTGATATAAGCCCATCCTCACTCATAGACCATAGTAGGCAACGCACAGAAAGCAAAAATCAATAAACATCTCCTGGAAATATTTTTCACGAAAAGGTGATTCTAATTTCAGATACTTGATTATGATGATCCCAGTTACTGTATTTGTGGTTCCTAATCAACATGTCCTAGGCTACAATAGTTCCTAAGCTGCATGTCTTACACCCTACACTACTAGTTTATCGTGCTCATATCCATGTATTACAGACAAAGGGTGTCAAGTTACAAAAACAATCTTGTAGTGCTCTAGTTGCATAAGACACAATGATGCAACCGTTCTGAAATTATGTGCTGTTTTCTGAGCAGGTTTTACCAAATTACAGTATCGCACTAGAAAACAGACAACGGAAGATGCCAAAGTTAGTGATAATCCCAACTTACCAATGCCTCAATTTGTGAATCAGGCTAAAAAATATGCACGTTTGCCACCCAGAGCGGCCATTTGCATCCACGGACCTGAAAAAAGTATCGATTATTTCGACCAGATTCCACCAATCCGAGAAACCGAGTCCAGCTGAAACGAATTTCACCATCCAAGCTAGAACATCCTAGGTCGTTTATGTTTCCGACTGGTAAAGCAGAAAAACATAAGACTCTCGTGATCAGGACTCAGTATCGCAAACAGCCGCCACATAAACCCTAAACCCACATCGCGGACGCGATCCACAGTAATTTGCAATCCCAGACTACAACCTCCGCCCTCTCTCTCTCTCTCCCCCATTACTGTGGAATAGCTTTAGTTTTGCGAAAAAAGGTGATCAAATCTCACGAACAAAACCAGCACATTCACCGCTACTTCTGCTCGAATCAGCGGATTCGATCGGTGTTTGTCGTGAGATGGAGATGAGTGGGGAGGGATTCGTGCTGACCTGGGGCGATTCGCGGTCAGGCTTTCCCATACTGCAGACGAAACGAGCTCCGCCCGCGCGAAGGGAAGTTGGAGTGCCAAAAGGCAGGCTTCAGGATGAAGACGACTGATATACCGGGGCGAGGAGGCGTGGAGGCGGCGGGCGAGGCGCGGAGGCGGGTGGCCGGCGGAGAGCAAGGTGGGGATCCATGGAGGTGGGCTGGAGGCGGCGGCGGGGAGGCGAGAGGCGCGCGAAGGGCAAGGTGAGGGAGGCTGGGAAAACCTAAGCGTGCCAGGAAAAATAGGGTGCGCCGCTGATTAATTTTGGGGAAAAGTATCTTCCGTCGGTTGAGAGCTTGGCCGATGGAAGTTAAGTTAACTTCCGTCGGCTACAGTTAAAGCCGACGGAAGTTAACTTAATTTTCGTCGGCTCATGTAGACCGACGAAAATTAATTAACTTTCGTCGGCTTTCGGAAATGCCGACGAAAATTTAAAAAGCCGACGAAAATTTATTATTTTCTTGTAGTGATTGGAAATTCAAATTTTGATTAAGAAAATGCTTATCATGTTTTTTTATCTCAAATCACACATGGAAGGATAATTTATAGTTTTAGGACAGTTTGATAATGTGGAGTTATTCAAGGTAATTCAAATTTCACAGTTGAATTTGATTTTTTGCGAACAAAATCAGATATTCGGTCTATTCAGGATTTTCAACATGAAAAGGGGATAAAAGATACTAAATAAAGTTTCATTGAAGGGAAACAAAAGAATTGCATTAAAATAATATCAAATTATTTTTTCTTTATTATATTAAATCCATTGCTCCAAAAAAATTAAAGATTTTTAAGCAAATAGAATTTAAGAAAAATCACCCGCTGTGATTTTAAATGGAAAAAATCAAGTCCATATTTTATCTTTTTTTTAATTAATTACTTTAATTTGAAGAATTTTCTAAAAATTCATGTATTAATCAATTTTAAGTGTTTGAAAAATTGGGGTATTACAATAACAGATTAGCCAAATTCAACTATAAGCAGGAAAATTCACATTCATAATGGAGACTAGAGGTATGTTTAGAAATGTTTATGATAATTGTAGCTATTTCTAAAATCTAACTTATGGTTTGGATTTTACACTTAGATTGTAAAACTTAGTAGCTACAGAATCTAAAAATAATTAAAATTTAGCTTGCCCAAATTTTCACCTGTTATTTCTTATTTCTTATAATATAAGCATTTGGTTCAAGGAACATAGTGAAATGGAATGGGGCGAGCCCATTTCCTGAAGCCGTTTCGTTGGAGGATAAGATGGAATATGGATATCCCACTAGAGAATATTCAAGGAATATTCTATGAAAATGAGGATGTTCCTCTCCCTCAAAAATAAGCAGACAAAGTTATTCCACTTTTCTCCCATCTCATTTTTGTGCGCTCCAATGGTCGCACATGACATCAGCACGTGCGGAGTAGCAAGGCCAAGACGAAGCGTCGTCGGTGGAGCAGAGCCACTAGAGGTGGGTGTTGGGCAAGGATCGAGCATCACGAGTGGTGCGGCCGGGGATGAGGCAAAGGTGATGAGGCGAAGGCGAGGTTGTGGGCGGGGTTGGGACGACGTGCACAGAGGCAGCACACAGAGGCTAGATAAGAGCGACGTGTGGAGGCCGACGATGGGGGTGGCATGTAGAGGCTAGATAGGGGTGGTGTGTGAAGGCCAACGCCGGGGGCAGTCCATAGAGGCTACATAAAGGGCAGCACATGGAGGTCGAAGACGGGGCGTGGATGCCAAGATGACATCAGAGGCTAAAGATTAGAGTCAGACTAGTGAGTCGTTGAAGAAAATAGTAGAACCGAACACACGGTAAAACAATAAAACATACTCCTTCGTGAGCATAGCACATGCACAACACTCATGTCTATTTGCTGTTGCGGGGACCGAGGAACGCATCAGGAGCGAGCAGGGAGGACGGGATGATCTGCCCCTCTCAAATTACCCCGCCGCTTGTTTTGGATCAAACCGTCCTTTCTCACTTGCAGTGAAGGACGAAGGACAGTTTTGGCCCTATCCATCACTTGATATCTCTCAATCTTACTTGCAGCCCTTTACAATCTTTCCACTGATCATCTTCAGACATCAGAGTGGTCTTGCAGCACCAGCCGTGGGCAACGATCAGGTAGCATGTCTCTTGTAGAGTTTTTGAAGTGGATTAAAATGAACACAAATGCTCACTGATGAATTCACACCAGAATCTGCAGCTCCAATTACAAAGTATGCTGATGGCACAGCTCAAATTAATGCCTGAGAAATCAACTAGTGCAATAGACACAAAATTATTCAGATCCTGGTTAAATACCACAAGTCCTGACAATGTACCAAGTACGGGACCGACAACAAAACACTACACATCAAGTTCTAAGCAAAATAATAGTTCAGATGAAAATCCCAGTTGTAATGGGAGACCCAGACACAACTAAACCATAAAAAGGTTGATGAAATTAGGCCTCGTCTGCGTAGGCTGGCTCAAGGATGGCAGCCTCAGCTTCCTGCACCTCCTTCTCAGTCTTCCGACCCTTCTTTGACTTGTAGTAGACACTCATAAAGGTACCGACAGCACCATACTTTTGGCGGCAGTGCTCATAGTGAGAAGCATCAAACATCCTCCAGAAGTCCTTCTCGTTGAGCTCAGAGACGGCGTACTGTGGCTGGTAACTGTGGTTCTCAATCAGCCATTGCTCCAGCCTGTGCACTGCTTGAGCACCATCGAACACCTCACCCCTCAGGACGGCAGCAGGAGCATAGTACACACCAACATCAGTGAACATCTGAGCATAGCTGGTGTCCCCTTGCCTGTGGTGGTGCTCAAAGCCTGGCTCTGGGTACACCATGGTTTTCACTGGGAGCTTGTAGAGGCGGTGTGGGCACAGCCACAGTGGGTAAACCTAACAATAAAACTAGGGTAAGTGAACCTACATCAAGCCCTATTTGATTCATAATGGATTGCATGCACAAGCATAACAGCTCATTGCATGACAAAGTAGTTACACAATTGCAAATGTCTCGGATTAAATGCATACTTTAAACTTAAACATTACATGTTCAATATAAAATGAAACATACCTCCATTTCCTTGTGAACAAACTCGAGGGCATCTCCAACTTTGTACAAGGGAACAAGCATGTCTTGAATCACATGGTTGTCGTGGTAGTAGTTCCTGATAGATTCACCCTGGGTAGCCTTGAGCAGGGACACCTTTGGTGGCATCAGCCAGCCGAAGAGGAACCTGAACCAGAATTGGTCACCAAACGGTAAGATCAGCTTCCCCTCCCAGTACAGGCACCGGGTGTGACGGTGGTAGTACTGTCTTGTTGGAATGTACTCCACAAACTCACCCCTCTTGAGTGCTGTCTGAGCATGCTGGTAAAACCAAGGCTTGAACCACCACCCGACACTGTTGGTCTTGTTGCCCTTCTTCTTCGCCTCTTCTTTGGAAGCATAAACACCAGTCATCATAACACCCTCAGCATCTGTGTAAACCATTCCTTCAACAAAGTCTGGGACCTTTGCAGGGTCACCATCTCGTGGTGCAAAAGAATCAGCATAGGCTTGTGCCATCTCTTTCAGTGTCCCTTTCACTGGAGTATATGTGAGCCTCATGTACTCCTTGATGGGAATGAGTTTGATCTCAGCTGAAACAAGAAACCCAAGTGTTCCCTGGGACCAGGGAATGCCATAGAAAAGGTCAGAGTACTCATATCCTTAGTGGCTCTAACCACCCGACCATCTGCGAGAACGACTTCCATTGCGACAACAGTGTCAGAGAAAAGGCCATAGAGGTGAGAGCTCCCTTCAATTCCATATCCATTGATCAGCCCCCCAACAGTAAGGTCATCAAGCTCAGCAACTACTGCAAGGGCAAGGTTCATTGAGCATGTATATCTGGTTATCTGGCCCATGTTAACAAGCGGCTCAACCTTGGCAACCATTCTCTCTTTGTCAACCTCAAGAATGTTCCTGAAGGCAGAAAGGTCAACCTCAAAGTGCCTAGCACGCTTGTAGTCGACATTTCGCATGCCAACAGCAATCCATGGTTTCCTAGCTGTGCAAACAAGTCCATCCTTCTTTGGATTCCTCTGCTTAAGCCGCTTCACAACCTTTTGCACACTTTCATCATGTTGCTTCTGGCGGCGTTTCTCTGATTTCAAGGCAGACCACATATCGCCCAGATAGATATTGAAGTAGATCAGAACTGAAATTGGAAGCACCACAAAGATCACCACAATCCATCGGAACTTTACCAAGTAATCCACCAAATCCTTCTTCTTCTTCGGACGGACTAGGGGCTCCTGCAGATCCACCATGACCGCAGGCCGGCTCTGGCAATAGAATATTTTGAAGAGTAAAAAGCAGAGTCAGTTGAGTTACAATTCCAATCAATGATACCAAAGCTGTATGTTTCCAAAAAAATAAGATAAAAAAGTTAAGCATATCAGAAATTTTACCCAAAAGATTTTATATGAGAAGTGTCAGAAATAACATAATTTATAGGATTATCATGATTGCTTATGCACATCTTCATCACCAGCTGTAATATTACACCCACATCATATCCAACTCACTTTCATTTTATCATCTAAGAATGCAAGTGAAAATGATGCAATGACATGAAAAAAAATAACATCATGCATATTGAATCGATATGCCTAGTTGCCTACCCCAACTTGCTTGGGATTGAAAGGCTTTGAAGAAGAAGAAGAAGAAGATATTGGATAGATATACCTTAACAGAACCTAATGAGGTAACAGGGCATCAACATGCAGCAGCTAAACGCCTAAACCTTTGTGCATCAGTAACTCCATGTAAATATGCAATACTAGGCAGTGGCGGTTCTACAGGGTGGTCCAAGTGGGCCCTGGACCACCCTGTATTTTGGCCCAATACTATCTATTAGCTCATTTTTTCATTTTTTTAAATTCTAGTGTTGCTAGAAAAAAAATACATATGGAAAATAATATATTTGTTTATGCCTATAATTTGGATGACATTATTTAGGCTCTCGTTCTGTAATAGAGAACATGAGGGAAATATGATTAATGTCATTTCTAATTAAAGTTGCATCAATAATATTTCTTATATTTTAGCTCAATATTATCTATTAGCCCATTTTTCATTTTTTTTTTCAAAATTACAATGTTGCTAGAACTATTTATTTACATATGGAAAAATAATATTATTTGTTTCTATTCATAATTTGGATGACATCATTTAGGTCGTCCTGTAATAGAGGAGAACACTGTAAATATTTTTAACTTAATAATGCAAAGTAAGGGAAATATAATTAATGCCATTTCTAATTTAAGTTGCATTAATAATATTTTGCTTGAATTGTGTGAGATTTTTTATGTTGTAATTTGCAAAGTTTTGGACTTAGCTGTTGATTTTAGTTTGATTTATAATGTTATGAAATATAAATGTTATATTTTGGAAAAAAATGCATTTTACATTGAGTTTATAATGTTACAAAATTTTAGAGTATATAATAGGAACCCAGATAAAAAATCCTGAAACCGCCACTGATACTAGAAGCAATTTCTAGGACAGATGATTCAAGACTACCGAATATTTTCTGCAACAATAATTAATTTATGCCTCCTAAAGCCCCACATCTAAGTCCAGCAGGCCGCCACCTTGCACCATCATGAAACTTTCGCAACAGAGACTCAGAGAGCACCCACACAAAAGAGTAAACATTACGTTGATGTGAATGTGATGCAGCA
>JAAALK010000180.1:0-46876 GCA_019279435.1 Zizania palustris
ATTCTATTTTTAAGATTTATTTTATTTAAGTATGTCATTAGAAAGTAGTAAACTAATTCCGTTCCACATTATCTTCGAACCAAACAGAAAGACTATCCCATCTTATAAAATAGAGACAATACCATCCCATCTCACTTTATCTCTGAATCAAACACAAACTTAGCTTATGATGAAATCTGGACTCATGAGAACCGTGAGGTGTTAGAGACGCGCCTTGGGACCGTCTGTGTCCTGATATAATCGTTGTCACTGTTGCCATGTGTGAGGCTACCTGAGCCGACTGCCTGATCCGACTAGACGCCACTGCCGACTGCATGTGTCAAAACATGGGAAACGCCTGACAGGGAGGCTCGTGGCCATCGCCACACATCCTCACTGGTGGAGTGCTCCACCAAGTATAGGACCGAGAGTAGCGACTAGGGGGTGAATGGGAGAAATTTTGAAACTAACAAATCTTGAAAAAAATAAGAACTTCAATTTGACCTTTCTTGTGGATTCTTGAATCTTGGCACTAGGCTGTAATAGTTTTTTTTTTCACAAAAAGCATGTCAAGAATACATCAAGAAAATAGTTAAACAAAACAAATGTTTTCACCAGAACTTAGTGAACCTCCATCTGATCTTGGTCGTGGATTCTAAAACTTTGCACTAGGATGTAGTAAATCATCCACGAAGGAGCACGAAGGAGCAAATCAGAGACAAAACGAAGAAAAGGTTCAACAGAAATTCTTTGCATGACCAGATTAAAAACAAGTCAAAATGAAAAGAAAGAAAAATTACTACGGTTTCTCTTGCTCGTAACTTTGAACTGGGTGGTGATGAATCTTACACTAATGATCAAGTCATGAATATATCACTGAACATGATTCATCCGTAGCAAACAAACACCAAACAAGTCTTTCTCTGCTTTGTTCATCCGCAGCAAAAGAACCACACAAATCTTGTGATTCGAATCATCAGATCATCGTCCCAATATATCAGCCCTTCGTATGAAGATTTCATTCTATTTCTCAAGCTGTTCTTGATGGGAGTATACATAACACAATGCTGACAAAACAAAGACAAGAAAGCAATGCACAACCAGTAAGAAAGGAGAGGAGAAATGCTACGCCAAGCTATAGGATGAAAAAATTCAAATACCAAAAGCAATAGCACCTGTCAAGGCGGGCTGTACGACAAAACCAAAAACTTCAAAAAGAGAGCATTTCATCAGCCAACTATCTTCACAGAACACAAGAACTACAGAATAAAAAGCATGCACAAGCAAGAAGCAGAATGAAATCTTAATGCATAGAAGCTATACCAGCCGAAAGTAAAACTTCAGAATCAAACTCATTTCATCCGGCAGAAGTTTACACAAAACATGAAGTTACAAGAGTAGAGAAATAGCATACATCAGGGAGAGAAGCTCCTGGCTGCTGAGAAGAAAGAAGAAAAACAAATGCTACTGAATGAAACAAAACAACAAGAACTAATGTGATTCTGTCCCAAAGACCACCAATCGCAGAGAAAATAGATAGAGAGCAAACAAAGCACGGATTCAACAAGGGAAAAATGTTGAATCTGATTGCTGAATCATAAGTTTTGCTTCACACAAAAATTTCTCTCTATTTTCTCATGTGGCTGGCGGCTGGAAAGAAAAGGAACAACATAGGCTGATGAATGGAAAAGGTAAGGAATGAAAAAGATACACCCTAGAGGGTAGCCCACCTACTATTTATAACCTAGACACACGTGACTAAAGACCAAACTGCCCCTAGGTTACACTGATATCACACAAGGCCCAAATTAAAGGGTAGAAAAGAAAAACTATTTATAAATTTTATTTGATGCTCCACATTGCCTAGACTCCATCACTACTTCGAATTGCATAGACTTCATCATGTCTTCGTATCATCTAGATTTTGACATGGCCACCATGTGTTCGTTAGACTTAATTTGTATGGTTGACAGTTTTGAGCCGAAGTCTCCAAAGCGCTTGCCGCCCTTTTGCCACGTACCCGAATTAGATCACCACGACCCCGCAGCTCCTTCAGCCCGATGATCGTCCGTCTGTTTTTTTGAGTCACACATGGCCAACGCCACGACAAGTCATCCTTCCTTCGGAGTGCCTCCCAACGGAGGATTTTGTTCAGCTTTTGTTTACAATCACTCATCATCTAGGAGCCATGAGGTTCGCGGTCTTCACCATGGCTCCTCTATCTCCCCTTTGATGAGTGCATTGTAAATACTTCTACGGCCACCTATATCACCTTCCTTGAACCAGATGTGGAAACAAGAAAACCAAAACAAAGGAAACTAGAAGGAAATGAAGAAAAAATGAGTTCAACCTAATGACCAAAAGCCAAACAAAAGCAAGAAATGTCATTTAGGCCAAAAAAAATCTCATACAACTGTACGTTCTGAATTGTCAACAAGGATTTCAAATGAACAATGACAAAAGAGAATTGAGTACCACAAGCTCCCCTTGAAAACAATCATGGAAAAAGCAGATAACACAATTTCTCTCCCTTATTGACAATAGAACTCATCAAGTGAGACAAAAAACTCATAGAGACCACTCCCCCTGAGATGCAACTCCCCTTGAATGTACGTGATGAATGCAAGTGGAGTGTAAGAACAAGCTTCTCATATATGATTAATAGTATTTACAAGATCCAGTAGATATAAGAAAGAGATATTGTCCTTTAACACCACATGACAAGCTCAAGTGAATATACCCAAAGAAATCATGAGCAAGCAGTTTTTAGAGTTTTGGAAAAACAAAAGCATCACCACTTAGACTAGCTGACTAGCAAGATAAGGTAGAAAATGCAAAAGCTAGCAAATATCTACCCAGATGTGCATATCCAAAACAAGAAGCTTCAGCAAACTTGTTATCCAATGTATTCAAGCTCTTTTGATTTTCCTTTTTTATTTTTGACTTAGTGCCAGTGGTTATTTTCTTGTCAACCTATATCTTAACGACCAAGCTAAGCCTAGGTCAAGACATGAACCATCAGAAACTTAAAGTATTGGTCTTTGCATACACTGTAATGTTTCAGTTCATACCATAGTGCCCTGATAAGAAGTCTAGAATAAAAACAATGCGACAAAGTAAACCCACCTAGATATTTTCATTTTAGCACAAGGCATGGATATGTTCCATGATTTATATAAATTTCAGGATAAGATTGACATGAAAATCATTTATATGTTCCAGTTGCATATTAGCATCCATAGCAAAGGATTTAGCTACCTATCATGTAAAAGATAGCAAAATCATTCAACCTACATATGCTAATAACTAGAATAAGTGGTGACCAAGATTTAGATTTTTAAGATATAAAAGCCAAGCTTATGACAAGTATCAAATATTTTCATGAGAACTTAATCAACATGGTCATAGAAAATTATCTAATGCATATACAAACGAGTGCATGTAAAAGCATTTAGTCATATACAAGAAACTAGTGCAAGTGTGCAAATGCAATAATGCATAAAATGTACACACAAAAATGCAAAAGATGGAAAGAAAAAAAAATAAAAACTCCAAATATCCTACTTAGAAAGGATAAGTAACACCCAAATCCCCTCGTAGCCACTCAAAAGTTGTTTGATCTAGGGGTTTGGTAAGAATGTCTACTATCTACTTTCGAGACTCAACATGAATGAGATCAATCACACCTTTCTAATATTGGTTTATTAGAAAGTGAAATATCACATCTATGTATTCGGTTTTGGAGTGAAGACATGGGTTTTTCCCAACACTGATTGCACTGGTGCTATCAAAAAACAAAGGCACTCTAACAGGAAAATTTAACCGATAAACTTTCAAAGTAGAAATCATCCAAACAAGTTGTGAGCAACAACTAGGAGAAACAACATATTCAACCTCGGTAGTGGAAAGAGAAACTCCAGATTGCTTGTGAGAAGACCAAGAAACCAAGGAAGAATTGAGAAACTAATAAGTACCGAAAGTTGACGTGTGATCTAATCGGCACCCACCAAAATCAGTGTCCGAGTAACCACAAAGCTCGAGAGATGATGATGCCAAATAGTAAAGACCAAGGTCAGGGGACATATGTGAGATACTTGAATGTGAGGCGAGGACTGAAAATGTGAACAGAAGCCCACCACAAACTGAATGTCTAGTCTTCTCACTTTCAGGTACAAAAGCGATCTGATCATCCCTTCATACTCCTTCTCATTGACCATGACGCCATTCTCGTCCTTGTCCAATCCTTCAGATGTGCCCATCGAGATCATCTGAGGCTTGAGTTCTCCACCAAAGTCAATCTTCTTGAGCATATCTCTTGTGTACTTGCTCTGGTGGATTAAGGTTTCATCCTTCACTTGCTTGACCTAGAGACCAAGTGTTGGGGGAAAATACTCCATCCTTGGGGATATTGCTATAACAGGACAAAGGTGGGTGATTGAATCAAAGGTTTCCAGCATGTAATTCCAGAAGTACATTAGATCAAGTTCGAAGTATGGAAGTGAACTCTAGTTCGGAGTATATCTTAGAACCTGGATTCTTCCGAGAGCTTCCTTGCCAGCTAGGATGGAAGACTTATCTTCTTTCTCATTAGATTAGTCTTTTATCATTTTAGCCCTATTAAGGGTACCGAATAGTTTCCACTATGTCGGTTGTAACAGAGGGATAAAAGGGTCTTTTCCTTAATGTTTGGGCCTATAAATATCCCCTGTTTTACCCTGTAATGGAGGGAGAGGACAAGTTATTCAAGACACATCTTCGAACTGTTTTGAGTTATTATCCACTCGGAGGCTCGAAATAGTTTATTTCGCAAACACTTCGTTTGTTAGTTTCTAACTTTCAGAAACTTGTTAGCGTAATCTTTTACGCCAACACCGAGGAAGTACTTGAGGTTGTCCATGAGGCTCATCTCAAACTCATTGTACATATGTTTAGAAAATATAGACACAAGTGTACGAGAAGAATCACCGAAAATGATATCATATCTCCTCCATTTTTACTCCAAATTTCACCATTCAAAATTCAGAAAATTCCTCATTTAATTATCTACAACTTTAACCAATTTAATTGAAATGTTTGTACTGTTTATTTTATTATTTTAATTTTTTATTCATCTTGGTTTGCATGCTGAGAAGATTACAACGTCGTCAAGGAGCCGAAGTATTATCCAGAGGTCCCTCCATCCCCATTCGCTGATCAAGGCAAGTCACAACCCTAACCTCGATCATACTGAGCCCATGTTTTTAATTAAATATTGTTATAACCCATAGGATATAAATGTATTAGTCCAATTTATAGCCTTACATTACATTTATTAGATCCCATGACTTTGATGTGCAAACCCAAGCCATGCTCTTGAACATGTTTCCTTGTCGCCTTTAATATTACTTATTAGTTGGAGTCACTAGTATCGACACAATTGCTAGTAGGCTAAAAATGAGTCGTAGATTAGAATGGATTTTTCTGTTGATAGAAAAAAATGACATTAATGGTCAAAATTGTCAAAATGACGAAATTGGTAATTTTGGCCAAAAAATATGCCTCCTGCCATAGGCCGGTCCAACTGGCCCAACCGAGTCCGAGATAGATTAATTGGTTTCAGGATGATTTTATCCTAATTGATTTTTAACGACTTGGACTCATCTCCTAATCAAATTAGAGTAGGAGTTAAACCCAGGAATGACAAGACCACCACCTATATATATAGGGGTAGGGCCGATTCAAAGGGACTGTCTCCAAAACCCTAATAGATCAAATCTATTCCGTTGAATCGTTCTTTTTTACCCTTTACTTTTCCTTGCCCTAGGAGTAGCTACATCATATCTATCTTTGTTGGTTTGCCTTGTAAACCATAAGTCCATTGCATCGTAATCGCAGTAATCCTTGTTGATTCACTTGTGAATCATCCGTTTAATCCCTCGTAATGGATTTTTATCTTTAATTCGCTCTCTAGGCCGAATTGCTTCAGATTTCTTGGTGTTTTGCATAGTTTTCATCTCCACCTTCTTCGCCAAGAGTTTCTGCAACCATCCCTCACCATCAGCACATCCGCCGGTGAGCCGAGGCAGTCACCGATCTCCTGTAGGTCCGACCGACCAACACCACTGGTCCGACCAGGCTGTAACGACAATGGCCAGTCTGACTGGCAGCTCAAGGCTTGTTCAATCTACTGCGCAGGCGACCTATTCACCCTTCCGGTCTGTCCATGCGCTGTCCCCCCGCATCACTGTTCTAACTGCCGCCTTTAGGGCGGTCTGACTGAACCCTTCACCATGATCCAACCTTCCGTGCTTTGGCTAGTTTGATCACTTCTTCTACACTTCGGTTAGTTGAATCATATTATTGCAGTATAGTTTGATTGTGTGGTGACTCCAACCATATCCCCTTGTCACGGTCAGGGGTCATCAAAACGCGGTGTAAGCGTCGCGTGACATTTAGTGGGCCACCACTAGGCGTCTACGCTTTTGATTGCCGAACTTACATCAGTATCCATTGGTGCTTTATCAATAGATTTTAGCGTAAACACACTTTTTATCGACTACGCTAGGGACATACACGCCAAGCACAACTACACCGATGATGGGTATGACTACTGTGACTACATCAATGGTACCCTCTACATTGAAGAACATGGCAGGGAGCATGGAGATCGACAACGATAATGCCATCCTCCCCACCATCGATGACATCTCTGAGGAGAACCGGGCCGAGATCGAGGGCAAGACGAAGGAGTTGCATGCCCTCATGCTTGGACACTACATGAACACTCGCACGGGCTTCATCAAGTATACCCCTGATCTCTCCAGCATTGCCATGGATAAGGTAACACCACCATTCGATTCTCTATCCCTCTCAAACATTGAGCAAAAGATCGCCACAACAGTAGATCAGGAAGTTAGCACTACTTTTGCAAACCGTCTAGGGCTCGAGGTCAACTATAGGATGGAGGCAATGCTTAAGAGATACGGCTTTTCCAAGGCCACTTCTCCAACTCTGATTGCTAGTATACCCCCTATTCACCACATACACAGTAGAACCGATGGGAGCACGGGGAAGAGTGTCATCTCTATGGCTACGCCATATATGTCTTAGGCATCACCCTTTCTTATCAGTTAGACCGGCCCATGTCAGATTGCACCACTGACAACCATCGGCCCGACCGGCCTCCAGCCCGGTTAGACCGGCGTGTGCCATCCCACAACACATGGTGCGTACTCTGGCTCGCTTGTGCCACTGACAATGGGTAGTCAGACCGGCTACCAGGCCGGTCCGACTGGGTACTACACCTTTGGTCCAACCGGCCCTATGGCCGGACAGACCCCCTTTAGTCTACGCGCCCCGTCCGCCCGCACTAATGCTACAATTGCCCATGCCTATAGCTCCACCTGCTCCCACATATCCACATAGGTCTGAGAATATCACGTATCATGAGCCGACGCGAGAGGAAAACCACCAAGAGGATCCATATGGATGACACGTAGGGATACCACCACGTGTATGGGCTTCACACAATCCCATATCGTCATAGTTTTAGGGTTCCTGAGTTCATCAAATTTGATGGCGAGGGTAATGAAACCAATTGGGATCACATAGGTCAGTTTTTATCATAGTGTGGTGAGGCTAGTGGGACAGCCACCTTCAAGCTTATTTTGTTTTCTCTATCTCTATCCGGCACTGCTTTCACCTAGTTTTTGGCACTGCCCCAAACTCTATCCAGACTTGGGCCCAATTAGAAAAAAAATTTCATGACTACTTTTACACTAGCTAAACCGAACTTAGACTCTCGCACTTGACATCGGTTAAGCAAAAATATAATGAGGGTGTCTCCGAGTACATCATGCTATTTAGAGACACCAGAAACTGATGTTTCAGCTTGAACATTTCTGAAAGGGATTTGGTTGACTTAGCTTTTAATGGCTTGCATTTCGAGCTTAAGGAGAAGCTAGATAGTCAAAACTTGTTGATACAAAAACGTGCCCCCGCACTTGGGTCAGTTCGACGATCCAAAGCGTGTGGATAGTTAGGAACGAGCCTAAGCGTAACAAAACACTGACGTCGTGTTCCAACTACCCCTAACATTGGCAAGGGGGTGGAGTCTCCAAGTAATCAGATCTCACAGAAATAATCCAATTAGCCAAAAAGAAATATATAAATAAATAAACCAGCCAGCTGAATGGGGCCTGACTAGTTCTAAGTGTACCATGTGAAGGGTCACCGAAGGAGGCCTTCGACGTTTGGTGCAAAGGTTGCACCGAAAGTAGCCTTCGGCATTCGGATCGACCTGGTCAAAGATGGGCTCCGAATAGATCTCTAACGCAAAATCACCTCCGAACGACAGAATTCGATGCGAAGTCTCTGACATGACAAGAATCCAACGCAACGCGCTGGCATGACTTCGTCTGGTGTGGAGTGATGGCGTGATAAAGCCTGATGAGGAGTACCGGTGCGACAAAGCCTAATGCAGAGCATTCTAGCATGACCCCGGCGTGAAGCAACCTTGATGCTAAGTGGCTCCGGTAAGTGAGACTTGAACAGACCGACAACAGTGTGACGGATCCGCCACCGGCGGACAAAGCAGGGACCAGCCGAAGGGTACTCTAGCAGCCTCCAAAACTAGTTTCCTAGCTCCGAAATCCTTCGGCGAAAGGGGCTCTTAACGTGAAACCTGCAGCAGAATAAAGATCAAGTGCCAATTTAGCCTAGAGACTGAATTTACTAAGTGTTGCAGTAGGGAAACGAAGGTAGCAATCTGTTACGTAGATTAACGGATGGTTCGCAGGCGAGCCAACAAGGTGATGGCAATCTGTTACGTAGATTAACGGGTACTTCACAAGCAAAGCAACAAGGCTTACCAGTGTTACATTGTGGCCAGGGGAGGGCTTCCAGGAAAACCCATGAAGGTTGTGCAGAAAGGTAAATAAAAGTAAAGTACGGTTCAAAGCTAGGGCTTTGTGGTTGATTTTTGTCGGGGATCTGATGAACCGGTAAATGGTTTGTGTCAAATCTACGGCTTACCACTCTTTCTCAAGGAACACACCATTTCACGCAACAAACACTTTTCCCTCTTCTCTACTATAGAAATAGTATCCTTCGGTTTCCCTAGGATACCCCACAAAGAAGCACTTTTCATACTTAGGACAGAGCTTGTTAGACGTCACACATTTGACATACGCCTCACAAGCAATCAGAAGTGATAATGGTACCGAGTTCAAAAATAGTTTATTTATTGACTTTTGTCCTGACCACGACATTGAACATCAATTTTCTGATCCGCGGGTTCCTCAACAGAATGGAGTTGTTGAGAGAAAGAACCGCACTCTGGTGGAGACGGCTAGGACGATGCTCGATGAGCATAGGACTCATAGACGGTTTTGGGCTGAGGCCATAAACACTGCTTGTTACATCTCCAACTGGATCTTTCCACGCTCAATTTTTAATTTGACTTCATTTGAGCTGTGATTTGGGAGAAAGCCCAAGGTTACTCATCTTCGTGTATTTGGTTGTCGGTGCTTTATCCTAAAACGTGGAAATTTGTACAAATTTGAGTAGCGATCTTCAGATGGTATTTTTTTAAGTTATTCCACTCATGGTCATTCATATCATGTGTTTAATCTTGAGACGAACATTGTCATCGAGTCATTTGATGTTACTTTCTATGAATAAACCACGTGTGTTAGTTCCTCTTTTGAGCTTGCTAGTGAAAAGTATATGAACGAGACCATATTTGAAGAAGAAAATCCTGAAGAATATGAAGGCCTTGAGGATGATCCCCTACTTCCCTCGACATCAACCCTTTAAGCGGACCCCGTATCGACAACTTCGGCAAGATGTCCCGAAGCATCTGCTTCGACCTCAGTCATCTTCGATCACACTTCGGCAAGTGTTGAGGGGGAGGCTGCATCTCATCGAGAAGTTCCGCAACACATTCAGAAGATGCACCATCCTCAGCAGTTCATCGGTGAGCTAGATAAAAGGATAACTCGATCTCATGCTCAATTTGTTGATTCTACATTTGTTGCCTCCTCTGAGCCCTAAGATGTTAGCCATGCTTTACCTGATTCGAGTTGGATCAATGCCATTCATGAGGAGTTAGAAAACTTTGATAGAAACCAAGTCTGGGTTCTTGTAGATCCATCCCCTAACATTCTTATCATTGGCACAAAATGGATTTTCAAAAACAAATAGGGAAAGGATGGGCCTGTTGTGAGAAACAAGGCTAGGCTTTTTGCTCAGGGTTACACTCAAGTTGAGACCATTAAGATTTTCTTGCTTTTGCATCTTCACGCGGTTTTAAGCTTTATCAAATGGATGTTAACAGTGCTTTTCTAAATGGTTTCATGGGAGATGATGTTTTTGTTAAAAACCACCAGGGTTTGAACATCCCAAGTACCCCCATAGAGTCTTTAAGCTTTACAAAGCTTTGTATGGGCTCAAGCAAGCTTGTAGGTCCTAGTATGACCGACTTAGGATCTTTTTGCTTGAGCATGGGTACAAAATGGGCTGTGTTGACAAAACCCTATTTACTCTGAAGCATGACAACTATTTCCTCCTTGTTCAGATATATGTTGATGATATTATTTTTGGTAGCTCTTCTCATACACTTGTGGCCGAGTTTGCTGATTCTATGAGTAGGGAATTCGAGATGTCGATGATGGGTGAGCTGACCTTCTTCCTTGGTTTTTGTTGACACGAAAACATGCCCCCGCACTTGGGCCGGTTCGACCATCCAAAAACGTGTGGATACTTATGGACAAGCCTAAGTGTAACACAACGCTGACATCACGTTCTGACTACCCTTAATAGTTGTAAGGGGGTGGAGTTGCCAGGCAATCAGATTGCACATAAATAATCTAATTAGTCGAAGTGTGTAGATAAAATAACCCAACCAGTCGAATGAAGCCTGATTGGTTTGAAGTATACAGTGCAAAGGGTCACCGAAGGGAGCCCTTCGGCGTCTAGTGCGAAGCATGCACCGAAGATAACCTTCGGCATTTAGATCGATCTGACTGAAGATAGGCTTCGAACAGATCGCAATGCGTAATCACCTCTGAGCGACAGGGTTCAGTGCGAAGTCTCTGGCGTAACGAGGTCCTGCATGAAGTGCCCTGATGTGGCTCTGCCACGCGGACTCTAACCAAACTGACAACGGCGTGACAGATCAGGATTAGACGGACGAAGCGAAGACCTGCCAAAGGGTGCTCCAGTAGCCTCTGAAACTAGCTTCCTAGCTCTGGAAATTGCATTCCTAGGGTCAGATTGTAGCAAAAATCTTTGGCTAATAGCTCTGAATGTAAACTCTGCAAAACAGTAAGATCAAGTGTCAATTTGGCCTGGAGACCAAATTACCAAGTGTAGCTGTAGGAAAATAGACAAAACGAAGGGTAACAATCTGTTACGTA
Source organism: Zizania palustris (assembly GCA_019279435.1). Classification (NCBI taxonomy): domain Eukaryota; kingdom Viridiplantae; phylum Streptophyta; class Magnoliopsida; order Poales; family Poaceae; genus Zizania; species Zizania palustris. The sequence goes on from JAAALK010000180.1 coordinate 11,376, forward strand.
GATTAATGGATGGTTCACAGTCAAACCAACGAGGCGATGGAAATCTGTTATGTAGATTAATCGATGATTCATAAGCGAATCAACAAGGACTTACCATGGTTACGATGTGATGCACAGAGGACTTTCAGCGCAAACCCACGAAGATGGACTGAACTAGGCACAAAAGTAGATGAAAAGTAAAGGTACTATTCAAAACTAGGGTTTTGAGTTGATCTGTGGAGATTTATTATGAACCAGCCTCACCCCTATATTTATAGGGGCTAGTCTTCTATCTCTAATGCTAATCTTATTAGAATTCAGCCAAAACATTTAAGATTGGATAATAGATCAAAACAACAGAACTATACCAATTTGATTCGGACTCTGCTGGTCGGAGTGGGCCTTCACAGGCCTCGCCGCAGCCAACCTATTAGGCTGAAGCCTGCTTGTGAAGCAAGCCATCGAAAGGGCCCATGGGGAGGGAGCCTGCCTATGAAGCTGACCATCGAAAGTGTATCCGAAGCCAAATGAAGATGGGTCTTCGATACATTAGGGCTTCAGCATGTGCTGGAAATTGCATGTTTTCGACCCAAAATTACCAATTTTACTGTTCTGGTAATTTCAGCCATTAATGCCATTTTCTACTGTAAAGACATGCCCCCTGCCTTTTAGTAAACTTAGTGAGCTAAAAGCACAATGGTCTAAGGAATATATACCCCATATCGACCTTTTCACACTTTAAGCGCTTTGCCACACACTTGGGTAGTACTTAAATACTTACCATTCAAAACTCTTCGAAATCACTCTCCATGTACAGACTCAAACAAGTATGCATTACCTAGAGTGATTTCAGCTACCATAAAAGGACCTTACCAACTAGGCGACCATTTACCAAATTTTGAGATTTTAGTGCCTAATGGCAAAATCGTCTTCCAAACTAAGTCACCAACTTGAAACGATTTTGCTCTGACTCTTTGTTGTAGACCCTAGCTATTCTCCTCTTATCTCTTTTTATAGCCTCTAGAGACCTCAACCTCTTACCGGTCACTTCTTCCAAATTATCCTTCAAAAGAGTTTCATATTCATCGACTGATAAGCCATCTTGCTTAAGATATCTTAACGAGCCAAGATCCACCTCTACCGATAGAACAACTTCTTGTCCATATACTATCTCGTATGGCACCATGCTTTGCAACTCTACAAGCCCATAACGCTTCAAAAATCACCTCATGCCACCTTTTAGGAAACTCTTCAATTTTCTTCTTGATAAGTTTAATCACAGTTTTATTACTAGACTCGGCTTGACCATTGGCCTGAGCATAGTATGGTGAATAGTTTATTAACTTAATACCATAAAATTCGTCAAAGTCTCTTACTTCTATGTATAATGTGCTTCAGGATGAAATCAGTTACCTCGTTATGAGTCATGTTCTTGAGAGGCACGGTCTCGGTCCATTTAGTGAAGTAGTCTATTTCCATCAACATGAATCGATGCCCTTTTGACGAGGGAGGATGAATTTGGCCGATGACGTCTAAATCCCAACCTCGTAACACCATGGTTTGATAATAGGATTAAGTATTGATTTAGGAGCAAGCTGAATATTACCAAACCTTTGACAAGCCTCGCACCCTCTAAAGTATTAAAACAGTCTTCAGTCATAGTCGGCCAATAAAACCCTGCTCTTTTGAGTATCCAACTCATTTTGTGAGCCAACTAATGAGTGCCACAAATACCTTCATGTACTTCACCTATAGCAACTTTGGACTGATCAACATCTAAGCACTTTAAAAGCACTCCATCAATAGTTCAGTGATACAATGTTTCATCAATGAATACAAACTTAAACGCTTGACGCTGAATCTTCCGATCAACCCTCGTGTTAGGGTCTCTTCAATATTGGACAATTGAGGACCTCCAATCATCTACATGGTTTCCAGGAGGGTATGCCAATTCTTTACCTGAAGTGGCATCTAATTTTAAAATCTCAAAATGCCTCTTGAGCCCTTCCTGTTCCTACCGAGGGTCAGTCAGATCGGTCGTGTGGAGCCGATTAGACCGAAGCTCTATGATGGAGGGGTCTGGCATGTGAAGGCCCCCGACGCTTGGACAACTTCGACGCGAGGGGCCTGATGCACAGGGTTCTTTTGTGGATCTAGGGCTCCATCATAGGGGCCACGGTACGCAACACCCTCCTGGGGGTGAAGGGTTCCGGCCCAAAGGGTCTGGTGCACAGCGCATCGACTTGAATCTCCTGGCTTCGTCTGACATAGAGACTTCAAGCATCGGCCTCCCTTGTACAAAAAATATGTTTTTTTCTGACTTGATAGCCATATGCTTGCTGAGCCAAATCATTTTCAATTAAATTGGCTTCTCTAGACACGTGTGAAATTTTAAAGTCATCGAAAGTAAAAATTATGTCTAGACATTTATCCAAGTAGTTGTTAAGTAGACCATAGAAGCATTGAGCCAATTTAGCTACTTGTCGTACAACTAAAAGAGAATCACCATATGCATGAACATGTTTACCACCCATGGAGGCTAGCAATTAAAGTCCTAGCAATAAAGCTTCATATTCGGCTTGGTTATTAGTATAAGGAAATTCTAAACAGGCCGAGGTCTCAAAGCGCATACCATTAGGTGATATGAGAACCACTCCAATACCTTGGCCACTCTTGCATGCCGAACCATCAAAATAATGTTTCCATGGCACTACCTCAATTAGAGCAACATTACTACCCCAATTGACATCTATGTGGTGATCAACTATAAAGTTAGCGACTGTTGGGGGAAAATATTTCATCCTCTAGAGCGTTAAGACTTCGCAGTATTCGGTGCTCTCTACAGCGAAGACCTCCATCAAGGCTTCGGAGCAGCGGAGACCTCCATCAAGGCTTCAGCGTAACGGAGCCTCTCGAAGCCTCTTCACTCGAAGGGGTGTTGCCAGCGAGGATAGAAGATTTATTTTCTCATTGATCATACTAGTCTTTTACTCTTTTACCCCTATAAAGAATATTAAATAGTATCTTCTTAGTCGGTTGTAATTAGAGGGTAAAGAAGTCTATTCCCTTTGTATTCAATCTATAAATACCCCTCTTCACTCTGTAAGGGTATCGAATACTCAGATATTCAATACACACTTTGAACTATCTCAAGCTATTATCCATTTCGGAGACTTGGAATAGTTTTCTTAAACAGACACTTCATTTGTTAAATACTTAGTTCTCTAAACCTATTAGCGTAATCTTTGACGCCAACAATTGGTGTCGTCCGTGGGGAACATAGTAAAAAAACTTCGTTCTCTACCAATCCTTTCCTAGAGCCATGCCTCCTAAGCAGAGCCTAGGCACTAGTCCCCTCGGAATGTCTTCTCGGGCATCTGGGTTGAGGTCTTCGTACACCACCGAGGTTGGATGACCCTCCGTGTTCGCCCCACCTCAAACTCCCGAAACAAATACTCTTCCTCGAGCATACAAAGCCCCTCTATAGACTCCGTCCATGCTCCAAACGGATGGAGCCTCTCCTGCGGCTTCGTCTGTGCTCCAAACTGACTTCTACAGTTCTCAAAACCCGGAGGTCCCCTCCGGAGGAAATGAATATCATCCTAATGACGTGGCAACTCAGATGGCTCGTCTTTAGGCCGAAGTAAGAAGTTGGAGGCAAGAGGTTGCCGATAGGCTTCGACCTCAGGCTAGCCCTATCATCCCAGAGGTACCTCAAGACGATGGTCCTACCTTCTATCCTGAAGCCTCTGAGGTTTAGAGAAGAACTGAGAATGCTTCTTTTGATGATGAATCTCTGCTACACCCAGACTTGCAGAAGGTGTGCTTTGACCCAAAATTCAGAACTTCGAAGCTCTGTAAGTACTCCAGAGAGGAAGATCTCGGGGAATTATCCTACTCTTATGCTTTAGCAATTGAAGCCAGTGGAGGGGTCAGAGACACAATGGTGAATTTTTTCCCCCTCGCTCTCGAAGGAGTTGCTCTACGTTTGTTCTGGTCTTTGAAGCCAGGATATGAAATCAAGTGAGGTCGCACCGTGGTTTTTGTCTTCATGATGAGTGATTGACAAGGTTGAGTGATCTGGAGTGATGAGTGAGTGAGTTGTGGCTTGATTCCATCGATGGGATCGATGTGTGTATATGGATTATGCCGAGGGGATCAGTGTGCGTTGCGTCTCTTGTTTTGGCTTGTCTCATGTGTGCAGGGTGGAGATGCTAACCAACTGTCAATAAAGGGTGATCAAGGGACAAGCGGGGAGCTCGATGCCAGATGATCAAGGATGCCCGGTGAAGTTGGAGATGATCTTAGTAGTGCACGAGAAGATGGAGCAAGACATGGATGGACAGATGGTCAAGACAGCGTGACGGTCAAGTCAGCGAAAGGGAGGCCAGTGCAAGTGATCAGGCGACTCAAGGGGATCGAGAGCGGGAGAGACTTGCTAGTAGTCGAGTTCGCGGATTGACGTCACATGTAGACGATCGAGGAGACTTTGTTTGTTTTTCCTGAAAACCGTCGCATCAGAAAATGTTTTTAATTCCAGTAATTAGGAGTTTATTTTTTTTCTCTTTTGTCGCCTAGATTAAGTGTAATCTTTTAGTATTTTTCGGAATTCTTAATTCTAAAAAAATATTAAAAGAATAGGGTCAATGATGTAATAAATTAGGAGTTTGCATTGATGGATTTTTTCAGAATTTGTAATTCTGAAAATTCATTACAGCAATTAGGTAAATACCTAGAAATTTTACCCTAATGGCATTTCGGAGATTTCTTTAATGGGCTTGCCATATAAAGGGTTTAGGTGACTCTTTCAGCTGAACATTTTGGGGACCACCAACAATAATTTCTATTTGTTCTAACCTTTTTGTTGTTCTTAATTTCGTACTTACTGTTCATCATTCTGATGAAGTGCACAAGCGCATCGAGGAGCTTCCAGCACATGTACTATTCATCCTTGTGTGATTCACTTCTAGAGCTGAGTTTTGAATAGTTTTGATACTGTTTTTTAGTATGAGTTCTTCATGACTTTTGTTGCACAAGTTTCCAGGGTTCTATTTTTAAAGTTTGCAAAAGTTTTTGATCACTGCTGCATATATTTTTCTATCCAACAAAGTATTGAGTTCAATTTTTAGTATGGATTCAATCTTTGAGTCGATTTTTGATCTGTTTTGATAATGTTTTTGGACCTGAGTTCTACATAACTTTGTTGTCCATGTTTCAAGGGTTCCATGTTTGAAATTTGCAAAAGGTTTTGACCACTGCTGCATATACTTTTTCTGTCCAACAAAGTGTCTAAAAAGTTCTGAAAACTTCTGATTTCTGCCAAGTTTTGTGTTTTGTTTTCAGTCTGGATTCAATCTTTGAGGTTATTTTTGATCTATTTTGGTTATGTTTTTGGACCTGATTTCTACATAACTCCTATTTTCCAAGTTTTACAAGGGTTCCATGTTTGAAGTTTGTAAAAGGATTTGAACACAGCTACATATAGTTTTTGGCTCATCTATATGCTATAAATATTCTGGAAGGTGTTCATTTGCTGAAAATCTTGAAGGCTGAAAATTGAATCTAGAAATATTTCTCTCCTTTCTTTTTCTTTCCTAGCTTGCCGATCATGTGGTGCTGCAAGCAGTGATGCTTTTCGCCATTAACAACTGCATGTACTGTTGAGGAAATGTTCCACCAAGCCCATTCTGAAATTGTTTTTTATGTGAGCCTTTTGTAAAGAATAGAAAAAGTTTCAGAGCTATTTTTAAAGTGTAGTCTTTTTGTGTGCAAATTCAGTGTTGGTGATCCCTCAATCTATCATTTGACATAATATCAGATAGGCGGGTGATAACATCTGTTTTTATCAGAGTCTTTACTACATCTGCTTCCGCTTGTTCATTTAGTGGTGTGTTGGGTGATTTGAAAAGGTCGTCATATTCGCAAGAATTTGTCGAGCCGCATATTCACCCCCCTCTAGTCACCATTCCGATCCCACGTAGGATAAATTAGATCTTTGGAGCAATTAATAAAGAAGTTTGTGAGTAGCTTCCAAAGGTCCTTTGTGCCCCGTATGTCTACCGGGAGATTTTTTTTCGGTGAAGCAGCAACTTGGAGAAACTTTGCGGAAATTTTTCAAGCGCTTCGCTCATACGAAGTCGTAGATAAGAGGGATGTCCGTGTCATCTGTAGTTGATGCAGCAAGAGAAGGAGTCACAAATGCAGGCCTCCTCGACAAGCGTCATAGGAAGCATATTTCCTCAGTAGCGCAGGTAATGACCTACTTTGAGCAGTATGCTAGATCGGAAGAAGGATGGCTCTGAAGGACGGCTTCATCTTCGCCGGTCGTCCTTCAAGAAGTCAAAATTGAAGTGAATACTTTGACTCCTTCACAAGGGTACCGCTTCGACAACAACCAGCATGACAGACGAAGGGGGCAAAGGAATCCTCGCTCCGAAGTCTTGAATATTGCCCCCTCTTCATCGAAATCGCCCCCTAAAATCCGCAAGCTCTGGGAAGCAAGGTTAGTGGCCGAAGGCTACCAGCGAAGCCGACTGGTAGAGGTGAAGCATTCTTCTGTTGTGTACATGGTGAGAATTAAAGCCATGCTACCGATGCATGTAAGTCTATACTAGCTATGCGGAGCGAATACCTCGAGAGGAGCTCCGGTCGAGGCACTACTGACCAAGCCCCTCCCAAGGCACATCCAGAGCCAGTGCAGACCATCAGACATGTAGACAGCTTCGAAGCCCCAAGACAGCCTTCAGTGGCCAGTGTAATGCCACTTCCAAAGCAAGAAGATACACAAGACAGCGGCAAGCAAGTAGTCCTCCCAATCTTCGGAGGAGGGACCATGGGTGGCATATCAAATTGGCAACGACGAGAATATGTTCACAAAGTAGGGCATATTGCGACCTCCTTGTCAGCTGCTGAAATGCCCGAGTGGTCTCATGTGCCTATATCTTTCTCCGTAGCTGATGCAGCAAGTGTTAAATTCCCGCATGCAGACCCCCTTGTTATCACCACTGATATTGCAGGGCCGGAGGTCTGGAGAGTGCTGGTTGATGGCAGAAGCTCCACAGATATTATCTTCGTCCAAGCCTTTGACCAATTGTGCATCCCGCGGAAACACCTACTCCCAGCAGATCGTCCGCTTCAAGGCTTCGCAGGCCCTCCTCTCGATGCCCTCGGCCAAATAGGCATTGATATTGCCTTCGGAGAGGGGCTGCTGGCTAGGTCAGAGGAGGTGATATTCGATGTTTGTCGATGCCCCTTATGCCTATAATGTTATCTTTGAAAGGGGAATGCTAAATCAATTCGTAGCCGTGGCACATCATAATTATCTATGCCTGAAGATGCCCACACAAGGAGTGCTAATGGTTGAGGAGCCATGTTGAAGATCATGGGCCTCATGGCCCCATATGTGATGAGTGATTGTCAACGGAAGTTAAAGAGAGAGGAGACAAAGAGAAGACGAGACTTGTCATGTCTTGGGCCGCATGTGACTCAGGAACAAGGGTGGCGAGCGACTGCTGGGCAGAGGGGTAGTGGAGTAGGGGCGGCCCAATCCGAGTACATGGGCTAGGAGCAGCAGGGGATCCACTAGTCTTTTGAACGGGGTTGACTCAGGTAAACGGGCAGTGAGCAATTGCAGGGCTGAGGGAGACGCTGAATTAGGCCGGCCCAATCTGGGTACCCGATGCGAAGATAGCGGACGCTTTGTAGGTTTCAGCGTAAAACCGATGCAACCATCCAAGACCACCCTTCGATGATCTGACAGTCCTGAAGTGAACCCATAGCTGCTACGAAAGCTCCGCATCAAGATAAGTCACCTTTAGATAGGATTTTACCATTTTTCTTTCTAGGCTCACAGTGTGTTAGTCGAGTCTATAAAAATCCTAAGGGCATTATGGTCTTTTCCATTTTATTTCAGCGTCTGTAAAACCCTAAGGGTATTTTGGTGTTTTCCTAGTGTTATTGGGATGCCTATAAATAGGGCCCCAATCCCTAGGGTTTTGTCTAACTCATCAAATTGAAAAATCTGAGTTCACCTTTATTTGTGTCTTCTTATTCCTTGAAATCCCACAGCCATCACACAATGTTCTTCTTATTTGTTTTTTGTTCATCGCACTGTAAGATTTCTACATCGGTTTCTTCACGGGAGATCTTTTCGGGCTGGTTCTTTGTGGAACATTGTGCCTCTGGTGACTCCTGATTCGGGAGGAGTTGCGGCTGACATCCAGTTTTATTCTGGTCTCTACCGAGTGTCGGGGCGAGGCCAGCTTCCTGCACGGACTTGCTTTCTCCATCAGCGTAGAACCGATTCCTAGTCTCTGTGCTGCTTCTGGATATCTTCATTCAGTTCAACGTGTGGCTTGAGATCCCTGGTCTGTGCTTGTCCTGAAGCCTGGCGTAGGAATCCCCAAGCCAAGAACTTGCATCAACTACGCTAAGCACGTAGCATAGAGAGCGGTGGCTCTGCCGCATGGGGACAACGCACTAAAGACCACAGGCATGGCATGCAACATTTGCTGCGGGAGGCACTCAGCACGCAGGCCTTGTGTTCGGCAAAATGCTGAACAAGAGACAACTAAACAGTAATCCCATTTATTGATTCACGTGCATTGCAACAATTCTTTTCTGAATATACTGGATAGATTTATTTACTGCAAGAGTTTTATTTCAGATTGCACTGTGGTTGGCCATTGATATGTTTATGATTATCCTTATGATGCTTGAAATGCCTATGAGTTGAATGCATTGTGAGTCTACCTTTAAACATTTTGTTGGTGTCTTTTCGATTAGGACACCGGTCATTTTTAGGCTAGATTATTTTAGAGCTTGTGATTTATTTTGGTTCTGCTAATTGTATGTTGAGGTGGGTTGGGTGTTGAGAGAAGGACATTGTTTCAAAAGAATTTTTTAGGCGCCCATTCACCCTTCCCTCTGGTCGCTACTCTCGGTCCTACAACGCTCTTCGGAGATCAAGCTACGGCGTGTAGGGCAGAGTATGTCCATGGTCCACCCCTTGATCCTAGACAGATAAATAATGTGCAAGACCATTCGAAGGATACCCCTGCATCAAGCGAGCTCTCAAAGATATCCTCCCCCAAGCCAAGCCCAGAAGGTGAAATTATAACGAAGATCATTGTCAAGGAAGACAAAGACTATCCCATCCAGTTTGGTAAGGAATTGCCTCCGTAAATTGCTACTTCACTGAAAGAAGTAGTTAAAGAAAACATGGATATTTGGTCATTTCGTAGATTAAGGAGGAGAGTTTTGTTGTATCCATCATAAGGGCAGTTTTCTGTCCGAGCAACTTCATCGCCTCCTTAGCCAAGCTTTTCTGCTCTTCTCAAAGCTTGACAAGTTTAGCTCCCGAAGCTGCTTGCTCCTCCCGAATCATTTCAACTTTGGCCTAGAGTACTACCCATTCAGCCTCGAGCTCCTCCTTTGCAGCTTCAAGCCTAGCTTTAGCGCTCCGCTCTGCCGAAGCCATCTCTTACAATCTCGAAGCTCGGTTCTCGTAGTCGATAAGACTCCCTTGAAGAGCCATCACCTTCACTTTGAGCCAGTTGCATTCTCGCTAGTTTGACACTGTCGCTGCTTGAGCTTGAACGACGTGCTTCGAATAAGAGAAGAGCAATGTAAGTAAATTATATATACATGTTTAGATTAAATTTATTTTGTAGGTGCTTCGTACCTGGTAAGCCACCCGTTTGACAGCAGCATCAAGCTCTGACCCTTCGGCCTCTCCAAGGATGGAGACCAACTCAGTGTCCCCAACTTCGTGACTAGCTCGAGCCAGAGGCTCTAGCAAAGTGCGAAGCCCTGTCCTCCGTTCAAGGAAGGGGGGCAGGAGAGGGAGCCTTGACAAGGCACTCTAATCGTTGTCACTAGGAGAAGGACCGGAGCGCAATGAAGCATCCTCAGAGGCCTTTGTTGATTGGTCTCCATCTGTTGACTCCGATGGAGACCGCCCTAGAACGGGAGCAGGCATGGGCTAAATTTTTCCTTTACCCTTTCCAGGGCCTGTCACCTCCTTTGGAGCTACCTCCAAAACTGGAGCCACCTCCTATGCCGCAACCGATGATGGAATCGAAGCTGCCGCAAGCTCTAAGACCACTTCCGCAGCATAAGCCACCTCCACCATAGTCGATCCTGTAAAACCAAAGGTATATGATATTATTTAAATGATGCAGGTAAAAAAAGAGGGAGGATGTATTCAGTTGAGGATTACCTCCGGCATCTTGTTGCCGGATGAGCACCGGACTGTTTGGAGGCTCAAACATTTTACCAGAGTCCTCTTCAGACTCCAAACTTCGAACCAAAGGAATGGCTGTAGAGATTTCTTCGACCACTGCAGCTATCACTTCGTTCAGAGCCAAGACCTAGGCTTCTACTATCTCGACTCCGCGTTCCTCCATAGCAGGAGCACCCTCCTGGCTAGACGAGATGTTTACAGTCTCCGCCTGCTCAGGGTTGTTGTCAACCATCGGCGCCGCCATCGCGCTGTCTCAAATGAAGGCCTTGGTGCCCATCCATGACCCTTCGTCCTCAGCAAGAAGAGCCTCGAACTCCTGAGAAACCAAGTTGAAATGTGCCTTGGTTTCAAGTCTGTGATGAGTGATTGACAAAGTACTCTTCTCGGTGAAGGGGTCCCTCCGAAAGGGTTCGGAGGTGTTCTCCAAAGGGGTTCGGAGGTGGTTACCGAAGGGTTCGGTACTTTGGGCGATACACCAGACTGTGTACCGAGGGTTGTTTAACAGAGACATCTCCAGGGTACTGGAAAATCTTGTCTATTTGTCGGTGGTTGAGGAGCCATGCTGAATGGCGTGGGCCTCATGGCTCTAGATGTGATGAGTCATTGTCAACGATAGTCAAAGAGGACTGTAGAAAAGAGGAGATCTGCTGTTTCATGGGCCGCATGTGACTCAGGTACACGGGCAGCGAGTGACGGTCGGGTTGAGAGAGCTGCGAAGTTGGGCTGGCCCAACCCGGTTACATGGGCCAGAAGCAACAGAAGACCCACTGGGCTGTTGACCAGGATTGACTCAGGTACACGGGCGGTGAGTGATTGCCGGGCTGAGAGAGCTGCGCAATCGGGCCAGCCCAATCCGGGTACCTGGTGCATAGTCGGTGGAGGCTTTGTCAGTTTCGGCGCAAAACTGACAACCGTTGATTCTGTATCGGACTGTCCAGAAGAGAAGCCATAGTCGCTATGAAAGCTTAGCATCCGGATAAGTCATCTGTATCTCTAGGCCCACAGTCAGTCAGTTGTGTCTGTAAAAATACCTAAGGGCAGTTGAGTCATTTCCTTTATTTTAGCGTCTGTAAAAAACCCTAAGGGGCTGGTGGAATATTCTAGGTCTTTGGGCAGCCTATAAATAGGGCCCCAATCAATAGGGTTGGACTACCCTTCCAGAAATCACTTTTCATTCATTCCATGGGTCATTTTTGGTTCCTGCGTTTGTCTCTCTCCTGTTGTGGACCGCCAGGCTCCTGCTCTTGATATTTTGCCTTGCATTTATTCAGTTTTTCCTGATGCAGTGAAGCTTCTATTCTCTGATTGTGCGCAGCACATCTGCAGCAGTTTTTTATGGCTTCGTTTCACGTGCATAGACATTTTTCTTGAGTGTTTGTGCTTCTGTTGCTCATGTTCTTCACAGATGTAGTACTAGTTCTTGCGTGCTGCAAGTAGTACCTACATATTGTAGCAACAGTACACTAGTACTCTAGCTTGCTTTTCTGCGCAGCTTTTTGATCGAATTGATAGGGCTAAAGTCCCTTTTCTGGCTGTTTCTGGCGAAGCCCCTTCTCTCTGTTCGAAGTCCCTCAGCTCCGTGAGGCAGGCTTCGATCTGACATTCTCGAGGGCTTCGCTTGAACTTCGACTTCACGTTGTGTCCTGTGTTGCTAGTTTCGAAGTCCGTTTTTGTGCACTATCAGCTTGACATACTTCGACCATCTGTGCGAAGGTATACTTCGACAGGCTTCGAAGTTGACTTCGAAGCTAGTCTCTCTGATATACTTCGTTTGACGTGAAGTCTCTGAGTTCTTTCCGCTGCTGTCATTTTCGAGGGTTGCAGCTTGTGAGCTGAAGCTTGTTGTTCGAAGTGTGTTTGTCACCTTCGTTTTCTTGTGTGACAACTCTCACAAACTTTGTTTCGAAGTTGATCTATGTGTGTCCAAGGTTATCACTTCAGCGATCCTTCTTCTATCTTGCTAGCTCCGAAGGCAGAGTGTAGGCTTCGTTTGGTTTCTCTATCGTGTGTCGGGCTTCGCTACTCTTTCGAAGGTTGTTTTTTTTGTGAGCTTGTTCGAAGCTTTCTGTTCGAATTCTAGCCTTCGATGTACACTGTTCGAAGCAAGCTTCGACACTGACATACTTAGCTTCGAAGCATACTTCGCTCTCATTTGCACTCCAACTAGGATAGACAACAAACCTTCGGCACTTTCACAACAGCCATCGGCATACTTCGCCACTAACCTTCGAAGCAGGCCCCGACCAACGAAGCAGGCTTCGACCAGGAGACAGATTTGAACAGTAACTTCTCATCTCACTTAATTTATACTTGGATCATTCATTAAGAAGTTTATCTTGCCATGTCTTGTGTATATTGTTATCTGTCTATTAGCACTGTATTGGCGTTTCTCTGTTTTTAACATCAGTTGCTCTTAGGCCAGATACCTTTAGACTTAGGCAATTTGTTCATACTTTGTTGTTTAGTCTTTTGAGGTGCGTTGGGTATTGGGAGCAGGCCATTGATTCGAAAGAATTTTTAAGCGCCCATTCACCCCCCCTCTGGTCGCTACTTTCGGTCCTACAAGTGGTATCAGAGCTTGGTTAGGGTTTTTCCATACCTTAACTGGTTCTAAACACCAGTAGTGATCATGACTTCTCATGGCAAGGTCCTGTCCTTGGAAGCCTATTGCTATAACTATTGGAAGACTCGCATGCGAGCCTATCTTATGAGCCAAGGCTCGGACATCTGGGACATTTGCGTTCACGATACATTTGTTATATTGCCAGTTGCTAAGCATGGTACTCCTAGTATCATTGCCCAGCATCTAAGCAATAGTAAAGCTGTGAACATTCTCTTTTCTGGTTTAGGTCCCACTGAGTTTGAGCGTGTGAGTCATCTCTCCACTGCGAGAGAGGTCTGGGCTACCCTCAAGGCACACCATGAGGGAACAGCTCAGGTCAAGGCTCGGCTCTATCAGACCTACCGGCGTGAATACGAGAACTTCACACAAAAGCCGAGTGAATCTGTTGAAGCGTTGTTTGGTCATTTTCAATGAATCATAACAAGCTTCGGGACAACAAGGCTGAGGGTGCTCAGTTAGTCTTAGATCACGAGTAGGCGCTCAAGGTCCTCCATACCTTGGACCCAAAGATCTGCGAGATCAAGGTATCCTCTATCATTGAGAGCACTTCTTATGATACCTTGACCATTTCTAAGTTATTTAGCAAGCTGAAGGCCACTGAGGTTTCTCTCTGATGTGAGTTGTGCTGGTTTCTCTTTGATGTCTATCACTGAGGATCAGCTTGAGTCTTTGGGAGATGATGACCTGTGTCTCTTTAACAACCGGGTGCGTCGTGTCTATGACAAAAGGATGTTCAAAAGACATGGCACGAAATCCGGGTGCTTTGAGTGTGGTGATCCAGGACACTTCATCGCCGACTGCCCCAAGCGCAATGGGCAAAAGAAGGGCACCGGTGGTGGCTTCCACGACTCTGGCAAGCACGACAGCTCTTCCTTCAACAAGGGCAAGCCAAAGACCAGATTCTTCAAGAAGGCCCTAAAGGACTACCGGTGAGAGAACAAGAAGCGCGACAAGGCCTTCTTCACCGAGATGGAGAAGAGCTACTCCAAGCGGTCCACGCCTTCTTCCTCTTCATCGAGCTCAAGCGATGAGGAAATCGTCATCAGGAAGGGGAAGGACAAGGACGATCCGGCGGGTCTCTGCTTCATGGCATTCGGGGACAGACCGAAGAGCCGCTAACACCAGCGCCGAAGATCCCGCAAGAGCTTCTGTTCAATGGCTCTTGGGGATAAGGAAGAAAAGAGCTCCTCCGATGACTCCGACAACGACGACAATGAAAAGGTATCATCTTATGAGTGTGAAATTGTTGATTTGCTTGAGAGCAATCGTCAGGAGTTAAAGTATCAGGAAAAACTGCTTAGGGGGGCCAAGAAGAGGATAGATGAGTTAGAGAGTGAGCTTGCCGTAGCCACGACAGAATTGATAGTCTATCTTCTTCCCCTTGCTTGGGCGATAGCAGTGAGTGCCCGAAGTGTGAGGTGCTTCTGTGTGACTTGTCGACTCTGAAGTCCAGGTACACAGAAAGGGTTGATGAGAGGGACGCTTTGGCCACTGAGTTGGAAAGCGCTCAGCTGGAGCTGAAAGATGCTCAAGCCACTGTCGTCGCACCCTGTGTTGATTGCCCATCTCATCTAGCTGCCTTAGCTGAGCTGAAATCCAAGGGCGATGAGCATTTGGGTGATTTGGAGAGGTTGAGAGCTGAGCTTGCGCAGACAAGGCTAAAGCTTGAGACACTATCAGTTCCACCACTGTCTGTGAGAACTGTTTGTCTCTTAGAAAGGAATTGATCAAGCTGAAAGCCAAAAAGTCTGTCCAAGTAGAGAGTGAGTGTGAGACTTGCTTGTCTAAGGTGGAGGTTCTAGCTTCCTCGAGAGAGGAGCTAGCTGATTCTTAGAATGAGAACTTTTACCTCCGTTCTATCCTGAGTTAGATCAGTGCCAGAGAGCCACATCTCGGCATGATGATCCAGCAGTTCAAGAGGCAGGATGGGTTTGGGGTAGGTTACACCTACACCAAGGCTGACATTGAGAGTGCCATTAGTCGGGCAGTGGACTGGAGTAAAATGACTCCTGAGCAGAGATATCCTAAGACTCACTCCACTGAGTCCTCCCAGGCTTGTCAGCCCAAGGATGGAGTGATCCATGAACCACCCAAAGCTCCACCCAAGAAACCTATCTGGGTTCCAAAGCCCAAACATCTCCACACTTCTCTTGACTCTCTTCCTGGACCCTCTCAACCCGAGAAGACAGCACCTAACAGCACTAAGCCCAAGAATACCAAGCCTCAACCACATCTAAAGAAACCCACCTACCATTGTGAGTTTTGTAAGAAAGACGGGCATCTTGCAAAGTTTTGCTTCAGGAGGAAGCGGGTTGAGAGAGCAGAGAGAGCCCGTGGTGATCAGGAGCAGTTCTACCAGCAGGGTGGTAGACTGCGGGTTCCTCGATAGGGGGAGGGGCTGGAGGCTAGGCCGCGTCGTGTAGGTGGTGGTAGGGGAGACGACTTTCATGCCCGTGCTCCAGATGGTGGTGTTCGTTCCGGCAGAGCTCCAGGCCGTGTTGGCTATGGTCCTGGACCTCGTGGCCGAGGCTTTAGGCAGAACCGAGGACCGCGATTTGAGCCACGTTTTGGTCCGGACTCTCATTATGATTTCTGCTTTCTCTCTTTTGAGCAGATGGCTCGACACTGGTTTAGCTCTTTTGCTAAACCTGGTGCCGGACCATTTGCTCCCATTTACAGCCACTGATTGTGCAGGATCGGGGACTGGAGGACGTTTGGATCATGAACTCAGGATGTTCTCATCACATGACGGGACATCGCAGATGGTTCTCCAGTCTCACTCCCCCGAGCTCCAAAGAATACATCACATTCGGGAACAGTGGTCAAGGGAAAGTAAGTGGCATTGGCTCAATTCGCATTTCAGATCATTTCTCCTTGAAGAATGTTGCCTTGGTTAAGAATTTGAACTTCAATTTGATTTCTGTTTCGCAACTTCTTGAGGATGGTTTGGAAGTGCGTTTAAGAAGGGTAATTCTTCTGTGATTGATTCTAGAGGGTCTTTGATTTGTCAGATTTTACCTTTTGGTAAGGTTTTTCGAATTGACTTCTCTAGTTCTTTTGGCCCTTCTCGCTGCTTGATTGCTGGATCTTCTTCTGAGCTCTGGAAGTGGCATAGGAGGTTAGGTCATTTGAGTTTTGATCTGCTAGTCAGGTTAAGCTTTATGGACCTCATCCGAGGATTGCCCAAGCTTAAAATGGAGAAAGATCTAGTTTGTCATCCCTGTCGTCATGGGAAAATGGTTGCTGCTTCTAACTCACTTGTGACTCAGGTGATGACTTCGTATCCGGGCGAGCTGTTACACTTGGACACTGTAGGTCCAGCTCGGGTACGCTCAGTCAGTGGGAAGTGGTATGCGCTTGTGATTGTTGACGACTTTTCTCGATTCTCGTGGGTTTTCTTTTTGTAGTCTAAGGATGAAACTTTTTAGTTTGTTCATGACGTGATTTTGAAGCTGAAGAATGAGAACAATGGTCGGATGCGAGCAATTCGCTCCGACAACAGCTCTGAGTTCAAGAACTCTCAGTTCATTAGCTTCTGTAGTGATCAGGGTCTTGACCATCAATTTTCTGCTCCTTACACTCCCCCACAGAACGGCGTTGTGGAATGAAAGAACCGCACGCTAGTCGAGATGGCCAGGACGATGCTCGATGAGCACAGGACTCCTAGGCGTTTTTGGGCTGAAGCCATGAACACGGCTTGCTATCTGGCCAACCGCATTTTTCTTCGAGCTTACTTAGGTAAGACTTCATATGAGTTGCGGTTTGGCAGACAGCCCAAGGTGAGCCACTTGCGAGCGTTTGGCTGCAAGTGCTTTGTGCTCAAGAAGGGAGGGCATTTGGACAAGTTTGAGTCTCGTTGTTGGGACGGTGTTTTTCTTGGTTACGCTTTGCATTCTCGAGGCTTCCGTGTTTGGAACCTCGACTCCCAGCAGCTTGTTGAGACTTGCGAAGTTTCATTTGACGAGTCCTTGCCTTCTTTAACTCCTTCTTTTGAGCTTTCTGGGGATGATGAGCTTGGAGAGTCCATCTTTGAGGAAGATGAGGATACTCCAGCTACTAATGAGGGTGGGCCTTCTGCACCTCCGGTAGAGCCCACACCTTCTGAGACTTCGACTGAGGATGAGGGCGGACCTCTGATCACTTCTTCCACTTCGATCGAGCCCCCTCAGTCGAGTCCAGAGGTGCCAGCTCCTGACTCCGGTGAGGTGACTTCAGATCACCAGGGAACCCGAGTAGTTCAGCGTGATCACCCCTTAGAGCTCATCATCAGTGATCTGACTGAGAGGACTTTGCATTCGTCTGGTAACACTCTTGCTGTGTTTTCCGAATCTGCTTTTGTTGCATCTTTTGAGCCCAGAGATGTTTCTCATGCTCTTTCTGATTCTAATTGGATCAATTCTATGCAAGAAGAGCTTGAGAACTTTGTCCGCAATCGGGTTTCGACACTAGTTGAGCCGCCACCAGGATGCAACCCCATAGGCACCAAGTGGGTGTTCAAGAACAAGCAAGGTGAAGATGGGGTTGTTGTGCGCAACAAGGCTCGATTAGTTGCTCAGGGTTTTTGCCAGAAGGAGGGTATTGATTTTGAAGAAACATTCGCCCCTGTTGCCCGTCTTGAGTCCATTCGCATTCTCTTAGCTTTTGCCGCTTCGAAGGGTTTTAAGCTTTTTCAAATGGACGTTAAGAGTGCTTTTCTAAACGGGTTCATAGAGGAGGATGTTTTTGTTAGGCAGCCCCCAGTTTTGAGAACCCTAAGTTTCCTCGACATGATTTTAAGTTGCAGAAAGCTTTATACGGGTTGAAGCAAGCCCCCAGGGATTGGTATGACCGGTTGAAGCAATTTTTGTTGGGGAAGGGCTTTGTGATGGGTTCATTGGATAAAACTCTTTTCTTGCTCAGAGATGCTTCAGATTTTTTAGTCGCTCATATTTATGTGGACGATATTATTTTTGGCGGTACTACTAATGATCTTGTGTCAATGTTTTCTGAGCAGATGCACAACGAGTTTGAGATGAGCCTCATGGGTGAGCTCAAGTATTTCTTAGGGCTCCAGATCAAGCAGACAAAGGACGGCACCTTCATCCACCAAGGTAAGTACACTCGTGACATGCTTAAGAAATTTGATTTTGGTGGGGAGTTGAAGCCGCAGATGACCCCAATGGGCACGTCTGGAGGATTGGACAAGCACGAGAGCAGCGTCAAGGTCAACGAGAGGGAGTTTCGAGGGATGATTGGTTCACTGCTGTACTTGACGGCGACAAGACCGGACATTCAGTTTGCCGTGGGGCTGTGCGCGTGCTTCCAGTCTTCACCTCGCGCGTCTCATCGGCAGGCTGTCAAGCACATCTTCAGATATCTTACTTATGCGCCTAATCTGGGTCTTTTCTATTCAGCATCATCATCTCTTGATTTGTCTGGATTTTCGGACGCTGACTTTGGTGGGTGTCGGTTGGATCGCAAGTCGACTTCTGGTACTTGCCAGTTTCTTGGTTCTTCTCTTGTGTCTTGGTCTTCTTGAAAGCAATCTGGAGTTGCTCTTTCGACCACTAAGGCTGAGTATGTAGCTGCTGCCAGCTGTTGCTCACAGTTGGTTTGGATGATTTCCACTCTGCGAGATTTTGGGTTGTTCTTTCCTACCAGGGTTCCATTGTTTTGTGACATAACGAGTGTGATTAGTGTAGGGAAAAACCCGTGTCTCCATTCAAAAACCAAACATATTGATGTACGCTTTCACTTTCTGAGGGGTCAATATGAGAAAGGTGTCATTGACCTTGTTCATGTTGATACCCATCATCAGTTGGCTGACATTTTCACCAAACCCCTAGATCGGTCTACCTTTGAGCGTTTACGAGGGGATTTGGGTGTTGTGTATCCTTTCTAGGATATTTTGCGTCAGTTTTCTTTCTTCTTTACTCTTTCCTTGAGTCTTTTTGTGTGTGTTCATATCTTGCATATTCACATATCACACATTAGAGCTGCTTCTGTTATATGATTGAATTGCTTTACTTATTCTAGTTGTTACATGCTTTTGAATACTTGTCAATGATCATGCTTTGGTTCAGTTCACTTGATATGTCTGATATTTGTCATATGCATGGCTTTTATGCTTTAAAACTTGAAAAAAAATGATCACCATTGCTTCTGGTAACTAGCATGTGTAGGCTGAATGTTTTTGCTATCTGTTACATGCCTCGTAGCTAGTTCCTGACTTAGATGCAAACATGCAACTTGGACATCCTTCTGCTTTAAAACATGGAAATGTGCTATAAAAATCAAGAAAAATGAAAATTCCATGCCTCTTTATGCATAACTTGCAAAGATCTAGGTGGGTTTGCTTTGTCGGATTGCATTGTTCTGGACCACGTACCATAGCACTTTGGTATGAACTGGGACAATGTAGTGTATGCCAAGACCAATGTCTTAAGCTTCTAATGGTCCAGTTCTGGCCTAGGCTTGACTTGGTCGGTCAGCATAAGGTTTGACACGCAAATAACCTCTGGCATAAATGAAAAAGAGAAAAGAAAAACTTGAAAATTGAAATGATAACAAGTTTGCTGAAGCACTTTGTTTTGGAAAATGCTTATCTTGGTAGATATCAGTTAGCTTTTGCATCTCATGCTTTACCTTGCTTATTAACTGGAAAATGTGGTGATACTTTTGCCAAAATTGAAAATGCGTGCTAATGACTTTCTTTAGATATCATTTATTGTACTGATCATGCCATGTATCTTAGACATTATGTCTTTTGCTGTATTTGTTAGATGTTGTAATTACAGTCAATAATATCTGAGAAGCGTGCTTTATACACTCCACCTGCACCCCAGTTGCATTCATGGCATATTTTGACGGAGAGTTGCATTTCAGGGGGATTCTGTGTCTCTTTGAGTGCTTGATGAGTTCACTTGTCAACAAGGGGGAGAAAATTTGGGATCAGAGTTTAAGGGGGACTTTTTGTCTCGCTTGTTCTTACTCTATTGATATCCTTGTTGTTCTGAAATCGCACTCATTTTGAGATTTTATGTTCTAGTTAACCATAATGACCACTTCTTGCTTTTGTTCGGCTTTTGGTCATTAAGGTTAAACTTTTACTTTATTTTCTTCTTCTTTGTTTTCTTGTGCCTTGTTTTCGTGTTTCGGCAGTTGTTCGCAGGTACTGAAGAGCTGAAGAAGTGAAGTGTTGACAATGCACTCTTCAAGGGAGATATTGAGGAGCCATGCTAAATAGTGTGGGCCTCATGGCTCTAGATGTGATGAGTCATTGTCAACGATAGTCAAAGAGGACTGTAGAAAAGAGGAGATCTGCTGTTTCATGGGCCGCGTGTGACTCAGGTACATGGGCAGCGAGCGATGGTCGGGATGAGAGAGCTGCGAAGTTGGGCTGGCCCAACCCGGGTACATGGGCCAGACGCAGCAGAAGATCCACTGGGCTGTTGACCAGGATTGACTCAGGTACACGGGCGGTGAGTGATTGCTGGGCTGAGAGAGCTACGGAATCGGGCCGGCCCAATCCAGGTACCTGGTGCAAAGTCGGTGGAGGCTTTGTCAGTTTCGGCGCAAAACTGACAACCGTTGATTCTGTATCGGACTGTCCAGAAGAGAAGCCGTAGTCGCTACGAAATCTTAGCTTCCGGATAAGTCATTTGTATCTCTAGGCCCACAGTCAGTCAGTTGTGTCTGTAAAAATACCTAAGGGCAGTTGAGTCATTTCCTTTATTTTAGCGTCTGTAAAAACCCTAAGGGGCTGGTGGAATATTCTAGGTCTTTGGGCAGCCTATAAATAGGGCCCCAATCCCTAGGGTTGGACTACCCTTCCAGAAATCACTTTTCATTCATTCCCTGGGTCATTTTTGGTTCCTGCGTTTGTCTCTCTCCTATTGTGCGCCGCTAGGCTCCTGCTCTTGATATTTTGCCTTGCATTTATTCAGTTTTTCCTGATGCAGTGAAGCTTCTATTCTCTGATTGTGCGCAGCACATCTGCAGCAGTTTTTTATGACTTCGTTTCACGTGCATAGCCATTTTTCTTGAGTGTTTGTGCTTCTGTTGCTCATGTTCTTCACAGAAGTAGTACTAGTTCTTGCGTGCTGCAAGTAGTACCTACACACTGTAGCAACAGTACACTAGTACTCTAGCTTGCTTTTCTGCGCAGCTTTTTGATCGAATTGACAGGGCTAAAGTCCCTTTTCCGGCTGTTTCTGGCGAAGCCCCTTCTCTCTGTTCGAAGTCCCTCAGCTCCGTGAGGCAGGCTTCGATCTGACATTCTCGAGGGCTTCGCTTGAACTTCGACTTCACGTTCTGTCCTGTGCTGCTAGTTTCGAAGTACGTTTTTGTGCACTGTCAGCTTGACATACTAGCTTGACATACTTTGACCGTCTTTGCGAAGGTATACTTCGACAGGCTCCGAAGTTGACTTTGAAGCTAGTCTCTCTGATATACTTCGTTTGACGTGAAGTCTCTGAGTTTTTTCCGCTGCTGTCATTTTCGAGGGTTGCAGCTTGTGAGCTCGAAGCTTGTCGTTCGAAGTGTGTTTGTCACCTTCGATTTCTTGTGTGACAACTCTCCCAAACTTCGTTTCGAAGATGATCTGTGTGTGTCGAAGGTTATCACTTCAGCGATCCTTCTTCTATCTTGCTAGCTCCTAAGGCAGAGTGTAGGCTTCGTTTTGGTTTCTCTGTCGTGTGTCGGGCTTCGCTACTCTTTCGAAGGTTTTTTTTTTGTGAGCTTGTTCGAAGCTTTCTGTTTGAAGTCTAGCCTTTGAAGTACACTGTTCGAAGCAAGCTTCGACACTGACATACTTAGCTTCGAAGCATACTTCGCTCTCAGTTGCACTCGAACTAGGATAGACAATAAACCTTCGGCACTTTCACAACAGCCTTCGGCATACTTCGCCACTAACCTCCGAAGCATGCCCCGACCAGCGAAGTAGGCTTCGACCAGGAGACAGATTTGAACAGTAACTTCTCATCTCACTTTATTTATACTTGGATCATTCATTGAGAAGTTTATCTTGCCATGTCTTGTGTATATTGTTTATCTGTCTATTAGCACTGTATTGGCGTTTCTCTGTTTTTAACATCAGTTGCTCTTAGGCCAGATACCTTTAGACATAGGCAATCTGTTCATACTTCGCTGTTTAGTCTTTTGAGGTGTGTTGGGTATTGGGAGCACGCCATTGATTCGAAAGAATTTTTAGGCACTCATTCACCCCCCCTCTGGTCGCTACTTTCGGTCCTACAGTGGTGTGCAGGTGACTTCAGAGGTGACAGACGATTCATAGCAAGTGAACCTGGATCAAGCGGGAGGCTTGGTGCTAGGCGAGCAGGGAGCTCGGTCATGAAGGCTGTGTGGGATTGAGGTCGGTTCTCGAGTCAAGGTGCGCCAGGCGAAGGCAGAAAGTGTGGAGGGTGGCTCCGGCTGAAGGTACCTTGAGGCAAAGTCCTCAGAGGAGAGGCACATCGAAGGGTGCTCCAGAAGGAGTGACTTCGGAGTATGGTGGATGAAGCCATAAGCATTGAGGCAAAGCGCTCGATGTGTGCTCCGGATGTAGGCACTCGAAGGGACACCTGACGAAGGTCACGGAAGTCAAGGTGCATTGAAGGCATGGTCCGGATAAGGGTATTCGTAGAGTGTGCTTGGGGTTGACACACTGCGAAGGGGTGCTTATGGATATACTTCATGTGGAGGCCTTGGACGGAGGGACTTCGGAAGGTGGCAAAGGTACTTCGAAGGTGGGGGTTCAGAGTGTGGCTGACTTGAGGTACTTCGGTCATCCATGGCTTCGGTACACGGACTTACGGAGTTTTAGCTGGGAGTAGCTGCAAAGCCATGGTGGTCCACTCCAGAGGTGATGGTGCGAAGTCTCAAGTGCTTTGATGGCTTCGCATCAAAACCGTCATTGTATCGAAGACTGACTTTGGTCAAGCGAAGGCCTATGGGTTCAAAGCTTCTCACCGAAGCTTCTGCACACTTCGTGTGTGAAGGGGGCTCCAGAATATTACAACTATGCAAAAGCTGATCGTGTATGCTCCGCAAAAGCTGATGATGTCTCCTCTGTGAAGGTGACAAACCATAGGGATAAAGTAGTCTATTCGCATGGCTGAGTAGAGCCTATAAATAGTGAAGCCTGGCAAGGTCTAGGTAACACTTTGAGCCACCATATTTAGAACTCTAGAGCTATCCGCCACATCCATGTACTCAGTATTGTGAGTTTTTGTGTTCCCTGTTCATGCAATGAATATTTCATTCTGTTCTTTGCCTATTGCTTGAACTTGTATTCCTGTTTTACACTGCATGTGTTGAGTTCTCTATGCTATTATTTGATTGGTTCTAGCCAAAGTTTTTGCTCCGTTTTCCTTTTTAGCGAAGTGTGATGATGTGCTGAGTGTAGTGTTGTGAAGTCTCTTTAGTGTGTGTTCTCTGTGTGCAAACTGGAGGCAAATCCTCTCTGATTACTAGCGAAGCACTAAATGAAGCTAGGCTCAAAGCCTGTTTTCTTTTCTCTGTCAAAGCCTAGTACTAGTTGCTAGTGCGGAGTATCTGTTCGAAGCCCTCAAAGGGAAACTAACTCCTATGAAGTGTGTACTGCGAATTCTGCTCGAAGGCACCTTGTTTGCGGAGCCAGCACTTTCCTTGCAAAGTTGTGGTTTTGGGTTAGTGGGTGTAAGCGAAGTCTTCTTGATTTCAGACTTTTGCTCTTTGCGAAGCCTGGTCTCAGAGCTGCAAAATACCTTCGAAGGGTTTGTGTTGGCGTAAAAGATTACGCTAACAGTTTTCTGAAGGTTAGAAACTAACAAACGAAGTGTTTGCGAAGTAAACTATTTCAAGCCTCCGAAAGTATAATAGCTTAACACAGTTCAAAGGTGTGTATTGAATAACTTGTATTCGATCCCTATTACAGCGTAAAACGGGGGTATTTATAGGCCCAAATATTAAGGAAAAGACCCTTTTACCCCTCTTTTACAACCGACATAGTGGAAACTATTCGGTACCCTTAATAGGGCTAAGATGGTAAAAGGCTAATCTATGAGAAAGAAGATAAGTATTCCATCTTAGCTGGCAAGGAAACTCCCGGAAGGGTCCAAGTTCGAAGAAAAACTCCGAACTAGAGTTCGCCTCAATACTTCGAACTTGATCCACTGTATTCCCAGAGTTATACGCTGGAAACCTTTGATTTAATCATCAGCTTCTGTCTCGTTAAAACAATGGCTCTGAGGATGAAATATTTTCCCCCAACAGTAGCCGCTCGAATACGTTTCTCCGCTAGACCTGTAATGTTAGGAGAGCAGTATACGCAAGAAAAATAATCATGCACAGAGGCTAAAAGTTTTAATCCACCTCCGAAATACGCGGAGATGCAAAACTTCGAATCAACTTCCAAGAAAGTTACATTCGAACTATCTTAGAATTAACTTGAGAAGCCTAAAAACTTTTTAGGCTTAGAAGAAATAGCCGTTGGCTTTTTTCTTCTAACGGAAGTTACGCGATGCGTCAATTCCGCAACAAATAACGGTTAAGAATGCGAAACGGCAGA
Organism: Zizania palustris; assembly: GCA_019279435.1. NCBI lineage: Eukaryota > Viridiplantae > Streptophyta > Magnoliopsida > Poales > Poaceae > Zizania > Zizania palustris. The sequence goes on from JAAALK010000180.1 coordinate 35,748, forward strand.
TGCAAACGGTAAAAAATCGTGGTCTGGGCTATAAATAGAGAGCCCAGACCCTTCTCGAGTACCTTTCCACCGCTTTCGTGCAAACAAACCATCAGACAACCCTAGCCTCCATTCCTTCCTCTCAAACAATGCACGCGATTCCATGGCGAAGACCAGTTTCATGGTTCCTGGAGCAGCTTCAGCCTTGGCTCGGCAACAGGCTGCGGCTGTATTGGCGACGGCGACATCAGCGATGGTGACTCCGGCAGCAACAACAGCAATGGCGGCGCCAGGGAGAATTCCCCCATGCGATGATCCTCACGATCTTTTCCCGGCGTCGATGAAGTATGCGGATCAGTCCTATAAGTTGGGACCTTCAACCTGCAAGATGGTATCGCTCGCGGCTGCAACTGAAGGCAAGATCAGTTCGGAGATAGTGATCCGCAAACCTGGAAAAGAGGCCATTCCTTCGCCAAGGCCCGGAGAAGTGGTCGTCTTCGAAGCTTTTTTTGAAGCTGGACTGGGACTTCCGGCCGTTGACTTCCTGGCCGAGGTATTGGATTTATTCCATGTTACTCTCCCCCAGCTCTCTCCGAATGCAGTAGCACGCCTTGCTATCTTCGAATGGGCGTTGCGAGCTGAAGGTTGCGAAGGAAGGGCTGAGATCTTCGCAGTGTTGCACCGATCTTCGTGCCAACCCAAAACCTTCGTAGGCCCCGGGGGTGAAAAGATGGTGGTGTCCTTCGGAAGCATCAACTTCCGGCTTCGAGATGAGTACGCTCTCCGGTTTCCAGCCAAGGCCATCAATGCCAAATGGTAGACAGACTGGATCCTGAAGTGGTTTTATGTTGAGGTTGGGGCGAGCAACCGTCTAGCCGGACCCTTGCAAGATATCAACTTCCGAAGGGAAGCTCTTGTGCATCCAGATGCAGGCCAGCTCGAAGCTCGCCTCAGCCTGCTTCAAAGAATTAGTCGCCACCTAAGCATGCGGGACTTAGTGGAGGAATTCCTCGGACTCCAGATCCCTCCTTTGATGGCCAACTGGCCAATCACCTTTGAAGAAGATTCGGAAGGTGGTCTTCGAAAAATTTCTTCGAGCTCAAGTCCTTCAGGTAACTTTGAAAACAACATGATTCATATATATTCGTTTAATAAGATGACTAATGCCAACTTAACTTTGAGCTTCTATGACTCCCATGACTTCGGAGAAAAATGTTCGAGCTTTAGAGAAAATCATGGGAGTTCCAACTCCAGTCGAGAAGGAATGGAGAGTGAAATTAGTAGGTACTTGGGAGAGGTTCAAGAGAGTATGGGTGCTACTCGAAGTTGTTCCGCTTCCTCTCTTGGATTGGGTGCCTTCGGAGAAAGGGCCCAAAAAGAGAAAAGCCGAAGTTGGTGCTTCGAGCTCTGCCAAGACTCCATCGAAGAAGGTAGCTCGAACGCCAAGAGTTACTGCACCTTCAAAACCAACAGCTTTGGCTTCCAATTCCTCGAAGGATGAAGGCAGAATGCTTGTTGACCTGATCGAAAAGGATGCAGCCCAAACAGATGCAAATATTGATGATGCTGCGAGTGTGCTAGAGTCTCAAGGCAACCTTGGGCAAGTGAAGACTCTGGCTGGTCTAGAAAGTTTACCGCAAGATGAAGCCCCTGTGGATGAAGGTGGAGTCGAAGTTGCTATAGAATCAACTTCGATTCTAGGGGAAGCAACGACGGCAGCTCCCAAAGATGCTCCAGCAGTCGAAGATTTAACTGTGAATTCTGACTCCGACGAAGACTTTGGAGTAGCCTTCGATTCGCCAAGCAGTCCGATGCTCACCCGTCGACAAGACTTCGGAGGTAAACTTCGCATAATTCTTTTGTTCTTTTTTTTCTGCAAAATTATACAATGTATAATACCTTTGCTTCAACAGGATCTGCTTCCGTGGAAGAGGTCCGTCCCGAAGATACGATTCCTGGGCCTTCGACAACTTTGGAGCCAATTCCAGAGGTTACTCAAATGGGACCTGGAAAAGGCAAAGGCAAAATGGACCCCCTCCCTGCTCCGAGCTCAGGATCAACTCCGTCTGAGTCGACAGACGGAAGCCAATCTACAGAGGGAGGCCAGTCCGCCGAAGTTTCAAAAGATACAGCCCAGTCCTCCGGCCCCTCACCGAACAAAGATGACCAGAGGGCTTTGTCTATGCTCCCTCTTCTAGCTCCTTTCTTGGAGTGAAGAACCGGGCTTCGGACTTTGCTCGAGCCTTTGGATCGAGCTAGCCGCGAAATCGGGGAGACGGACTTGGTGGCTGTTGGGGGAAAATATTCCATCTTTAAGATTATCGCGGCAACAAGATAAGACTGGTGATTAAGATGAAGATGTCCGATATATAATTTCGGAGATGCATCCAGTCAAGTTCGAAGTATGATGACGGGCTCTAGTTCGGAGTACATCTTCAAACATGGACTCTTTCAGGAACCTCTTTGCCAGCTAAGATGGAAGACTTATCTTCTTTCTAACTAGATTAGTCTTTTACCGTTTTAGCCCTATCAAGAGTACCGAATAGTTTCCACTATGTCGGTTGTAATAGAGGGGTAAAAAGGTCTTTTCCTTAATGTTTGAGCCTATAAATACCCCCCGTTTTACCCTGTAAAAAGGACCAAATACAAGTTATTCAATACACACTTTCGAACTATTCTAAGTTATTATCCTTTCGGAGGCTTGGAATAGTTTCTTTCACAAACACTTCGTTTGTTAGTTTCTAATATTCAGAAACCTGTTAGCATAATCTTTTACGCCAACAGTTGGCGCCGTCCGTGGGGAACCTAGTCCAAGAAACTTCGTTCTCTACCAACTTCTTTCATCATGCCTCCTAAGCGGAGTGCAACTGGTAACGCTGTTCGGAGGTCCCCTCGGACCTCCAGAGTGATATCTCCAGACACAGTTGAGGTCGGAGGACCTTCGACATTTCCTCCACCTCAAACTCTGGAAGGGATTCCCATTCCTCGAGCATACGGAGTTCCTCCGCCAACTCCATCTATACTTCGGCCACCTGGAGTTCCTCTTCCACCTCAAGTTCCACTCCGAACTGATCCTTACAGTTCTCAAGACCCGGAAGATCCTTCCGGAGGAGATGAAGACAATCTTGGTGAGATGGCTGCTCAAATGGCCAGTCTCCAAGCCGAAGTAGCGAGATGGCAGCAAGATGCTGCAAATAGGCTTCGCTCTCAAGCCATCCCAGTTATTCTTGAAGTGCCTGAAGACGACGAACCTATCTATCCTGAAGCCCCAGAGAACGCCTTCTTTGATACCGAGTCTCCGCTGCATCCTGAACTGCAAAAAGTTCGCTTCGACCCGAAGTTTAAGACTTCGAAGCTTTGCAAGTATGCCGGAGATGAAGATCCTGGAGAATTTGTCTGATCTTATGCTTTGGCGATTGAAGACAGTGGAGGAGTGCGGGACACCATGGCAAAATGTTTCCCCCTGGCACTTCAAGGAGTAGCTTTGCGATGGTTCTGGTCTTTAAAACTAGGATCAATCAGTTCGGGGGGGCAGTTAAAGAAAAAGTTCGTGAGTAATTTCTAGGGGACCTTCGTGCCTCCAATGTCGACGGGAAGTCTTTTCCAGGTGAAGCAGCTTCTTAGAGAAACCCTAAGACAATACTTCAAGCGCTTCGCTCATACGAAGTCGCAAATCTGAGGGTTAACTACGTCTTTAGTAGTTGATGCGGCTCGGGAAGGAGTCATTCATCCAGGCCTCCTTGATAAACTTCACCGGAAAAGCATATCTTCTGTTTCTCAGCTGATGTCCTATTTTGAAGAATATGCAAGGTCAGAACAGGGTTGGCTTCGAAGAACTGCAGCTACTCCGTCCATACTGTAGGAAGTAAAATTGGAAGTAAAAACTTCGGCACAGCCGCAAGGACCCGTCTTCGAAGCTCAGCATGACAGGAGAAGGGGGCAAAAGCATCCTCGTTCAGAAGTTCTGAACATTGCACCCCCGCAAAAGTTTTCTCAGAGAGCTCCACAATCTTCGGGAAGTAAAACCAGCAGTTGGAGGCCTCCAGGGAAATCGGCTGGAAAAGGCCAAACTTTTTTCTGCTGCATTCATGGTGAGAACCAAAGTCACGCAACTGACGCGTGCAAGGCTATACTTACTCTGAGAGGATAGTATTTAGAGAGAACTTCGGGTCGAGGTACTACTGACCGAGTTCAAGCCGAAGTGCGTCCAGAGCCTGTCTAGGCTGTGGCGCGAATAAATAACTTTTATCCAGCAAGGCGCCCTCCGGTGGTCAATGCTATGCCACCTCCGAAGCAGGAAGAAGGGCAAGACCAAGGAAAAAGAGTAGTCCTCCCAATCTCCGGAGGAGGGACTCTCGGAAGCTTGTCAAAAAGGTAGAGAAGAGAGTATGTCAGAGAAGTGGGGCATATTGGAACTTCGTCATCTGCAGCTGCTATGCCTGAATGGTCCCATGTACCAATATCTTTTTCTGCAGAGGATGCAGCTGGCATTAAATTTCCACATGCAGACCAACTTGTCATTACTGCCGACATTGCAGGAACTGAAGTTCGAAGAGTGCTAATTGATGGAGGAAGTTCGGCAGACATTATTTTTGTTCAAGCCTTCGATTAATTGTGCATCTCCAGAAAGCACCTTCTTCTAGCGGCTCGTCCTTTGCAAGGCTTCGCACGACCTCCGCTTGATGCACTCGGCCAAATTGGCCTGGAAGTTACCTTCGGAGAAGGACTGTTAACTAGGACAGAGGAAGTAATCTTCGACGTCGTGGATGCTCCATATGCATAAAATGTCATCTTCGGAAGAGGCATGTTAAATCAGTTCGGAGCTGTGGCACACCACAATTACTTGTGCATGAAGATGCCCACACAAGCGGGAGTGCTCACTATCTTCGGAGATCAAGCTACCGTCCGAAGAGCGGAATATGGTCACGGCCCCCCCTTAATCCAAGACAAGTGAATAGTGTGCAAGATAATCAAGAAAATTTTTCTGCTCCTAGCGAATCTTCGAAGAAATCCTTCCCAAGACCAAGTCCTGAAGGAGAGATTGCAACGAAGGTTATTGTTAAAGATGGTAAAGAATATTCATTTCAATTTGGTAAAGATTTACCTCTAGAAGTTGCTACCTCCTTGGAAAAAGTAGTTGAGGAGAATTTAGATGTCTTGCTTGGTATGACGAAGACATCACCGGAGTCAGTCGGGATATTATTGAGCACAGTTTACTTGTAAACCGGAAGGCCCGGCCTATTCGGCAAGGACTCCGAAAAATGTCTGCAGAAAGAGTTGTTCTTGCCAAAGACGAAGTTGAAAAATTGCTGAAGGCTGGGATTATCAGAGAAGTGGCTCACACAGAATGGTTAGCCAACCCAGTCTTCGTCAGGAAGAAATCCTCCGGGAAGTGGCGCATGTGCATTGATTTCACATCCTTGAATAAAGCATGCCCTCGTGACCCCTACCCCATGCCCCGAATTGATCAATTGGTCGACTCCACTGCAGGTTCGGAGTTATTAAGTTTCCTTGACGCGTACTCCGGTTATCATCAGATATGGTTGAAACGCGAAGATGAAATCAAGACAAGCTTCGTAACTCCTTTAGGAGTCTTCTTTTATGTAAGAATGCCATTTGGCTTAAGAAATGTCGGGGCTACTTTTTCGAGGTTAGTTGCTAAGGCTCTAGGTCATCAATTAGGTCGTAATGTAGAGGCCTATATGGATGATATTGTAATAAAGAGTGCATTAAAGCACCAACATAGCTTAGACTTAGCAGAAACATTTAATGGCCTTCGGATATGTGGGATCCGTCTTAACCCCGAGAAATGTATCTTCGGAGCTAAGGCTGGGAAGTTGTTAGGGTATTTAGTTTCAAGCAGAGGGATTGAAGCTAGCCCTACTCAGATAACTGCGCTACAGAAGATGGCTCCTCCAGAAAATTTAAAGCAAGTGCAAAAGCTGATTGGTCGTCTGGCAGCACTTAGCAGATTTTTAGCAAGGTCTGCAGAGAGAAGTTTGCCGATCTTTAAAGCATTGAAAGGGTCCGAAGATTTTGCATGGACACCGGAGTGTCAGAAAAGCTTCGAAGATATTAAAGAGTATTTCAGTAATCTTGCTACACTCATGGTGCCTACTTCGGACGAAACCCTACTTCTTTACCTTGCAACAACAGGCTCTGCTGTTAGTGCAGTCCTTGTCAGAAAAATGGATTTCAATGGGAAGTTGGTACAAAATCTAGTTTATTTTGTGTTCGAAGCATTGTCAAGAGCGAAGACAAGGTATTCCGAGCTCGAAAAGTTCACTTATGCTCTGATAATGGCTTCGAGGAAATTGAGACATTATTTTTTGGCTCATAATGTACTTGTACCAACTTCGTATCCTTTGGGAGATATGCTCCGATGTAAAGACTCCACTGGAAGAATTGGAAAGTAGGAAGTCGAACTAGCACCCTTCGGCATATCCTTTCTAGCAAGGACAGCAATCAAATCGCAAGTCATAGCAGATTTCGTAGCAGAATGGACTCCCCCTGCAACGTGGGTTCCAGAGAAGTCAAGCGAAGGAATTTGGACTGTTTTTTCTGATGGGGCTTTCCAAGCATACGGAGCAGGTGTTGGAGCAGTTTTAATTTCGCCTTCAGGGCAAAGAGCAATGTACTCCGCAAGACTCAACTTTAAGTCTACCAATAATATAGCGGAGTATGAAGGGATTTTACTGGGACTCCGAAAAGCACGTGCTCTAGGGGCTACAAGAGTTGTTATAAAAGACAGATTCTCAAATAGTAGCAGGGCACGTAGATAAAAGTTTTCATGTTCGGCATCCATAGCTTGCAAAGTACTTAGAAGAAATCTGTATGATCGAAGCACAATTCAAGGGTATTTCCATTCGGAGTATACCAAGAGCAGAAAATGTGCAAGCGGACATCTTAGCAAAAGCTGCAGCCGGAGCTATGGATATACCAGAAGAGGCTTTTTATGAGGAGCTCAGTGCACCTTCGGTGCCACAAATTCCCTCTGCAGAGATTCTTTGCATTCCAAGTACAGATTGGAGAAATTCAATCATGGAACTTTTGCAAGGAGGAGCAAATTCGTCTGAAGAGCCACAGTTTTCAAGATTGAAACTAATGGCTAGGAATTATCAAATAATCAACGGTATTTTATACAAGGCCGGAGTATGTTCCCCTTTACTCCGATGTATATCCCAAATCGAAGGCCAAGATATTCTTCGAGAAATTCATGAAGGGCTTTGCGGTAGCCATCTGGCCCCTCGAGCTTTGGTAGGAAAAACACTTCGTCAGGGGCTTTATTGGCCTACGATAGTAGCAGATGTGGAGAACTTAGTCCGCACATGCCAAGGATGTCAGTGAATGGGTCGACGGAGTCATCGCCCACCAACAGCTCTTCAAGTTATTACTCTGGTATGGCCCATGGCCAGATGGGGTATGGATTTGATTGGTCCCTTTCCAGTAGCTAAGGGAAATTTAAAGTTCGCAGTGGTAGATATTGAATATTTTTCTAAGTGGGTAGAAGCAGAGCCCTTAACAGCTATCACTTCGAACAATGTACAAAAAATCTTTTGGAAGAGTATCATTTGCTGGTTCGGAGTGCCTAGACAACTCATAGTTGATAATAGAACACAGTTCGATGCAGAACCTTTCAGAAAGTTCTGCGAAGATCTAGGCATCCAGTTATGTTTTGCTGCAGTGAGACATCCTCAGTCTAATGGAGCTGTAGAAAGAGCCAATGGAAATATTTTGTCAGGGTTAAATCGGAGGATAGTAGGATTGGCAAAAGGACTGTGGACCGAAGATCTTCCGAAGATTTTATGGTCCATTCGGACTACACAAACAAGGTCCACAGGTTTCACTCCATTCAGATTGCTATTCGGGGATGAAGCTATGACTCCAACGGAGCTCAAAGGAGGATCACTTCGCAGCACCGAACCGGAGATTGAAGGAGAAAGACAAGCTTCGCTAGATTTAACAGAGGAGACAAGACTTCGAGCTGTGGCCAATTTATCAAAGTATCATCAGCAGACGAAGGCTTGGTTTGACCCGAAGGTTAAGTTCAATGAGCTTAGACCAGGTCATCTCGTTTTACGAAGCATCATAGCGCCAAGAAAATTAGGCAATAAATAAGAAGGTCCATACTTAATTGTTCGTTCAGGACGTCCTGGCTCTTTTAAATTAGCTAATTTGGAAGGTGAAGAGTTAGCACATACTTGGCATGCGGAGCACCTAAAGCGATACTTCGCATAGGGGCTCCTTGTAATCATTTGTAATCATCTTTAGAATTAATAAAGCATATGGTTCAGATAGTGCCTACCCCTCATAAACTTCTAGCTTCCAAGTGGACGCACTGGAACCGTGGAGTTGACCGAGAGGGAAGTGTCATTAATTTGAATCATATTTTCGGACATTGAACCAATGGTTCGAAGTTTCCAACGTGGGGGCTGACATAATTCGGAGTCCAAGCCACTGGCTTGTAGGCATCCGTAAAAGAGCCCAAAACCACATCATACGGAGTCCAAGCCATCGGCTGGTAGACATCCGTAAAAAGAGTCCAAGGAGACCAAATCATGCGGAGTCCAAGCCACTGGCTTGTAGACATCCGTAAAAATAGTCCAAAGAGACCACTACGAACTCCAAACCATTGGTTTGACAGAATTCGCAAAAAAGACCCGAAGGAGGTCAAAACAAAAACAGAGTTTGAGCCATTAGCTTCGAATGTCTGTTAAGAAAGTCCAAAGTGACAAATTATCTAAGACACTAAAGTGTCCGAAAAGTTATCTCAAGTGATTTCTTTCGAAAACATAAGTACTAAGTTGCCAATCTTCAGACTACAAATAGTCGAAGACATTTTATAAGATTTTAATCAATCTTTAAATTGCTGAGGGGCTCCGAACCCCGAAAATTGTACTCCTAAGTTTTTCTTTGTGCTTAACCATCTTTGAATAAAGTTCGAAGTTGCTTACGCCCAAAGAGGGGCTAATAAATAGGGAGACAATTTTAAATCGATATTTATTATTCGAACAAATATGATTACATCACGAAAAATTGGTATTTATACCAAGAACGAATCGAAGACCTCTTCGATCTCTAGAGCCAGGGTTGGAACAACTAGTTCCAGTACCGGGAGTTCTAACAACTTTGCGTTTAACTCTCTTGCCTCCCTTCGAAGCTCTAAAGTATTTTTGTTCTTGTTGAAGCTCGTCTCAAGTTCAAAGCCGTTCAGGGCTCCTTTCCCAGCTTCCAAGTTCTTCAGGCTTTTTACCTTGAATTTCATCTTCGTCTTCGGACCATATAATGTCTTCAGAAGATGAAGTTTCCAAGTTAACTTCTTTTTCTTCCTCTTTAATATAAGATAATATATCTTTGCTTATTTCAGATGTAATCGCTCCGGAACTATCCCGAGGAATTAGAAATCGAGGGCGCTTGTGAAGTTTTAAGATATCGAAGGTAGCCCATAATAAGCGAAGTTCGTCGTTAACATCTAACACTTCGACATCTTCCATATGAGGCAAAGCCTAAAAACATGATAAACAAATCTTCATTCATAAATGTACAAAAGCGTAGTGCTTTACATAGTTGAAAATCCTAAGGTAATTCTAATCCTGCGGGTTTGGAGGAGGCTGACTGCTCGAAGCTTGGGACCGAGCCTGCTTCTGGCGTTGTCCTTCGTCAATCCAGGCCTTGATCGCAGAGAGACCTTCGGCTCTCCATGAAGTTTGAAAGGCTTGCCAAGCAGCGACCACACCTTCGGAGGGAGTAAGAAGCTGGTCGTCATCGAAGGTAATAGGACCCTCTCCTGCACTTGGAGTTATCGATCGACCCAGATCTTCGTAGTAATGAAGTAGGCCAACAACAGCCACTTGTCCGGAGATTTCTCCGTAACGAATGCCTGCTGTCTTCATTTGCTTCGCTACTCCTTGAATCCTTTTCAGCCGGCGCAGTTGGGAGTTGTTGTCATCCGAAGGAAGCGTCCCAGTAGTACCGAAGTACTCCAGAACACCTAGCAATTGGTCCATGACCTCCGCAGCTACCTTCTCAGACTTTAGCTTATCTTCAATTAATGCATCTTTCATCGAAGTTAGCTCTTCTATTACTCCAGAGAGCCTAGTCACTTCCGTAGTTAAAGAATTCTTATGATTCAGTAGTTGGCTAGCTTCTTCTCGGAGTCTAACAAGCTCGGCCCCCATAGTAGTGTTCTCCGCCCGCATCTTTTCAATTTCTGCTCGAAGCATAATTTTTTCTACTTCGAGCTCTTTATTCACAGCCTCCAAGCCTTGTCTGGCCCTGCGCTCCGTTGAAACCATGTTGTCCATCTGGGCCCCTCGACCTTCGGAGATAGTCAAATTTCGTTGAAGAGTTGCATTTTCCTCTCGAAGGCGAATATTTCCACGTTCATTGGAGATGTTCGTAGCTCGGGCCAAGACTGTTTGCTGCGAAAAGAAAAAACAAAGGTGAGAAATTATTTGTATATAAATTTGATTCTGTTTTGCAGATACTTCGTACCTGGTATGCTGCGCGTTCCATGGCAGCGTTAAGCTCCGAGCTCTCTGCCTCGCTCAAGATGGCCACCAAGTCCGTCTCCCCGACTTCACGACTAGCTCGATCCAAAGGCTCGAGCAAAGTCCGAAGCCCAATTCTTCGCTCCAAGAAAGGAGCTAGAAGGGGGAGCATGCTTAAGGCTTGTTATCATCTTCGTTTGGCGAAGGCCCAGAGTGTTGAGCTGTGGTCTTCGGAGCCCCAGTAGACTGGCCCCCCTCAGTAGATTGGCTCTCGTCTGTTGACTCAGACAGAGTTGATCCTGAGCTCAAAGCAGGGAGGGGGTCCATCTTCCCTTTGCCTTTTCCAGGCCCCATTTGAGTGGCTCCTGGAATTGGCTCCGAAGTTGACGAAGGTCCAGGAACTGTATCTTCGGGACGGACCTCTTTCATGGAAGTCGACTCTGTAAAAACAAAGGTATTATACATTGTATAATTTTGCAGGAAAAAAGGATAAAAGAATTATTCGAAGTTTACCTTCGACATTTTGGCGGCGGGTGAGCATTGGACTGCTCGGCGGGTCGAAGGCAAGATCTTCGTCAGAATCAAGCGTCAAATCTTCGACTATCGGAACATTTTCATGAACAGCCATTGTTGCTTCACCCGGAATCGAAGCTGCAGTGA